>PVJH01007202.1:0-95563 GCA_004026705.1 Nesogale talazaci | reverse complement strand
GGGTGTAGTAGAGCAGTGATGGATTATGCAATATATATACCTCTGGTTCCTTGAGGCTTCCTCACCCCCTACTATCATGACCCAGTGCTGCATTCCACTCTGGGCTGGACCAGAACATGTACATAGATATAGACAAGAGATAAATCTCATGACACATGGAATCCAGGACCAGGAATGAAAATAGCTATACCAAAAGGGGAAGGGGAGTAGAGAAAGGGAGAAAGGGGGAATTGATGGCAGTGAATGGCACATAACCACACACACTCCTCTAGGGGGAAGAATAATATAAACCAGAGGGGAAGGGAGACAGCTGTCAGTGTGAGATATGAAAATAATAAAAATTTATAATCTATCAAGGGACCACGAGGTGGGGAGAAAAGAGAAGCTAATCTGAAGGGCTCAATAGAAAGTAAACGCCTCGGGTCGCTACTCAAGTACTTCCTCAACACAAGAACATTTTGTTCTAATAATCCGGCACTCTGAAGTACTCACCTTCCTGACACGATTGCAGAATACAAAGTGGGTGCATAAGCAAATGTGGTGAAGAAAGCTGATGGTGCCCAGTTATCAAAAGATAGAGCATCTGGAGTCTTAAAACTCTGAAGATAAACAAGTAGCCATCTAGCTGAGAAACAACAAAGCCCACATTGAAGAAACACACCAGTCTGTGCACTCATGATGTGTTAATGAGATCAGGTATCAGGCATCAAAGAACCAGAGGAAAAAATCATAAATGTGAATGGGGGTAGAGCGGAAGTGTGGAGTGGAGGCCCAAAGCCAATCTGTGAGCAATTGAATATCCCCTTACAGAAGGGGAGAAGATGGGCCAGAAAAGATGCAGTGTAGCACTGTAGTGCTGATGAAACCTACAACTTTGCTTTTTTAATGCTTCTTCTGTTTTTTTAATGTTTCTTCATCCCCCACGATCATGCCCCTAATTATCCATTGCAAATCTCATTGGACCAGAGCATGTACATGGATACAAATAAGAGCTGGAAACGCAGGGAATAAAGGACAGATAAATCCCTCAGGACCAACATTGAGAGTAGCCATACCAGGAAAGTAGGGAGAGATGGGGGAAGAAAGGGGGAACCAACCACAATGATCTATCTATAACTCCCCTCCCAGGGTGATGGACAATAGAAAAGGGAGTGGGGAGGCATCAGGTAGTGCAAGACATGAAAAAATAATAATTTGTAAATTATCAAGGGTCCATAAGGGAGGGAGGAGGAGGGAGTGGGAAATTATGCATTGATGCCAAAGACTCAAGTAGAAAGAAAGTGCTTTGAAAACAATGATGGCAAAATACGTACAAATGTATTGGAGACAATGGAAGCACGTATGGACTGTTTTAGGAGTTGTACAAGCCCCCAATAAAATGGAAAAAAAAAGAAAAAAGAAAGTAAATATCTAGAAAAGAATGATGGCAATACTTATACAAGTATGACTGATATAATTGGTGTATGCGTTGTAACAAGAGTTGTAAGAGCCCCTAATAAAATGCTCTTTTAAATTAAATTTTTTAGGTTAATTAATAAATATTTGATACATAGTACCCTATAGTTTTAAAAGCTATAATTACCTCTGTATATAAAGTTACACATGTTGTACTATTATTTATATGTATATATTCATACACATAATGAGGGGTACCTCCACAAAATGGACCTTTTTTCAAAATTTTGTATTCAATTATTTTTACAAAACAACCTTATCACATTCAAAGCACTCTTCATTGCACTTAATACATTCGTCAAATCTGTGATTCCACTTTCGGAAACATTTTTCAAATTATCTTTTTGGAAGGCTGTGGTTCCAGGAGTGGGGTACAAATCATAAGAGAACAAATCATACGATGAAGGGCGGATGCTTGTTTGTCTTCTTTGTTACTTCTTGGGCTAGCCAGAAGTCAGACATGTCCATGCAGTTTACTGAGTTATTTTCTGGAAACAATGTGGGAAGTTAAAGTTTTGATTACTTTGTTTGGATGCTGTCTTTGGTTATTCCTTTATAAAATGGGGATTCTGCTCAAGGACAGTGGTTAAGAAGTTCAGAATGCCTGACCGAAAGCAGGAATCTGTTTTGATGCCTTCAGAGACCTAATTCAATGTTTTTGTGTAAACAGTAGTTTAAATAAGGATACAGATAAGCTTAATATGTATTGACCTTGACCGTTTTAAGAATTAAGTTTGATTTTTAACTATGCTGTTTATGCTGATCTCTTATGCCTGTTATTGTAAATATAAGAATGTATAGAAATGTTTATTGGGGAATATGAGAGTTTGTAAATCCAATTACCTCAAGCCAAGCACTGACCTCTAAAGGGTTTAGGACTTAGCATAAAAGACATCTCTGAAGAGATTAACCCCACCTTGTCCTTAGATGGGTTTAGGCCACACCTAGGAAGACTTCTCTGAAGAAAGTAGCCCCACCCAGTCTTTCAGAGTACTTAGGATACTTGTAGTCTGAGAGAAGGTCAGACTGACTGATAAAGAAGGATAGAGCCTATTTTCTTGGAAAATTCTGACTAAGGATTATCTTCAGAAGTGAAGGAATCTGGAACCATGAAGATAACTCCTCTCTGGGACTGAATGTTAAAGGAAACTTGTGGCAGGCTGAGATGCTTGTTTGGTGACCACCTAGATTTACTACTTGTCCGTGAAAGTAGGAGAAATTCGGCAATGAAGAGCCAGGTTGACTGGCCACTGACACCCGGGGACTTGGTTCACAGGAAATAGAGAAGAAGAGAGCGGGTTGACTGGTCTGAAGTTCATGACCTAGCATGAGAGAGCTAGGCGTGTTGAGAATTTGTGATGGGACCTTGATCTAAAGGGAAGGCGGCCAATGGCTACCATGGTGAGGCTAAGTAAAACAGGCCACATTGAGTTGACCAGAACCCGACCAGAGGAAGAGAAGTGATTTGAGTCTGTGAACTGGTGCATATCGATGCTGACTTTATGGATGGCCTTTCCTGATTTGGCTTCACTAATGGATGCACACTGCACAATTTCCAACTAGAATGAAGATTCTTCAAGTTAAAAGATATGATTGTTTCCTCAGAGCACTGAGTTGATATAAGTGGGCAATATAGAAATTAGATATCCAAAATGAGGGAATAGAGGCACGACGTGGTTGGCTTGCAAACTTTTATAGCTGGTGGAATATATATTCATAGGGTTATAGGATCAATGTGTAGCTATTTTGTAACTACAATTGTAAGGCACAGGATATTTTTTGTTTTGCTCACTTATAGAATACTATTTTAAAATGATGGTGACATGTTGAATTGTATGCATTTTAGTTTTATCCTGTTGATACGATTTTATTGTTTATTTGGAAGTTACATATGGTTACAGAGTTATGTGAAAGTGTGAAATTAACAAGCAGTGGTCTGTGGTGGTCATGTGCTTATGTTAACTTCATGATTGAGAGGTAGGGGTGGAGGCTAGCCTGTTAATCTGGAGATAGCCATCGAGTAGCCAATGAGGCCTCTATGTGGGGATGGCTTTCTCCTGAGACTTCTGGAAAATCTCACAATATTTCCCTCATGAAGATGAGAAGCTGTCTTCCCCAGTTGTGAGGAGTCAGTTTCAAAGATGATGAATCATGGACAAGACAAGATGGCGGCATCTGAGAAGCTGAAGGAGCTGGAGGAGAAGCCACACAGCTTTGCCCTGATGGAGCCAGAAGAAGCTGGAGAGGTCAAGTGGGGACCCCCGCCAGTGATGAGTTGCTTCTACCACCACTAGATGCTGTTGATGGACCCTGAGCCCTGGAAGCAAAGAGCCATGGGGAGAACCCTGCCAGCAGCAGGACTCTGTACCCACTGACCTGTGACTTCATGAGTCTGAAGATGACTTTAAAGACTGATATCGGGCATATGAGTTAATATCAGACTTATGACTTTGTACTGGACTGGATTGGGATGCTTTCTCAATGTCCTTTTTCTTTTATATATAAACCTTTCCCTTATATCCATATGTGTGTCTATGAAATTTGTTCCTCTAGTCTATCCAGACTAGCACAAAAGCTGACAGCACTTCCTTGTTTTTTCATTCATCTCTTCTACCTTGTCAAATCAATGTCCTCTCATGCCCCTCTCTATTCACAGAAACAAAAAGAAGATGCACCAGAGTGAAGTCAGGTGAGTCAGATCTGTGTGGCAAGAGTTAGACATGCTGTTTTTTGCCTAACTGGTGCACAGGGATGACTGCATAAGCAGGTGCATCATTGTAGTGGCAAACCCTGTGCCTCTTCTGCCATAATCAGGTCTTTTTTGCTCACAAAATGGTTACACTGTCTTTTCAGAACCTCTAAATAGAAAGCGTGATGCAAATGCACTACTAGTCGACATATTTATACATTCAGGAAGTTGACAGACATCCAGAATGAGGTTTGTCATCTATCCACGTTTCACTCTTTTTGAAATGAGAAAAACATTGGGACACGAGTTTTTCCCACAGCACTGTCCTTGTCAGCTGTGTACAGCATCACATCAGTTTTTGCAGCCTTTTTCCCAAGCAGGAAACAGAAATTCACAGCTACATGCTGTCCTCTTAAATCTGCCATCACAAAAAACAAGGTCGGAAGGAAACTGCTTTGATGAAAAGTTTCATTATACCAGAAAGAATCTTCCCAGGTGACGCCACGGGGTGCGCAAAAGCAGAATAAGTTGCTCAATGCTTGCCTGGTGGGGAAAATGCATACTATGAAAGCTCCACTCAGCCCAGCGCAATTCTGGTTTTGAGGGGATACCTATATCTATATCTATATATCTATATCTATATATCCTGTGATCTAGGGAGCACCAAACTCATTGCCATCAAGTCAATACTAAATCATAGCGATTCTATGGGTCATAGTGGAACTGTTCTGTGGGTTTCCAAAACTTTAACTCTTCACAGGATTAGAAAGCCTTTCTTTTTTCCAAACATGGCTGACTTCAAACTGTTGACCTTGTGCTTGACAGCCCGAGGAAGAACAATTATGCCACTATTCCTTCAGTATTCCAGACAAGTGTGTAGCTTGTTGGTAGGGAGGAGAAGGACTTCTCATTTTTCCTTTATCAAGGTTGGACTGTGTGGCTATAACATTATCCTAAATTTCAAAATTAAATTCAAAAACCTAGGTCCATTGTATTAACACAGTAAAGACCAGATTTTTTTTTTACCAGCTTATCCAAGTCTTTTGGCTATTTTTTTTGCATTAAACCATAAATGAATGTTTTTGTGGCATCAAACCATAGACACGAGTGAACTCAGGATCCGTCCTCAATGTGTTAATGTGAAGTAAAGTAATCCACATCCCAAAAAGGAAAAAGAAACAGATTCAATATGATTAAGAGTAGAGTTTACAAAGAAGCCATTAAGCCCTTGCATCGAACAGCAGCTTTAAATATACAAACAAAACCCATGGTAAAAAAGGAAAAAATTTAGAAAAGTATGAACAAAATAAGTAATGCTGTAATCACAGAATTAACAATGTGGATCTAATCATATAAGTAGCATCTAGTGTTATGGAGAAACAACACTTATTATTTCCAAATATACAGAAATTCACAAAATCTGACCATCAGAAATAACCATCCAATTCCCAAACATACAGGATTACACAAGTATTTCTCTGAGTGTAAAGAAATAAAATGGGTAGCCACACACATACTTAAAACCTCCTTCTTGGAAAAAAGCTCATGCCTTCCTAGAATTTGGGGCTCAGAAGCAAGTCAAGCCTTTTTTAAAATAAATTGCAAATAGGCCACTTATCAAAACAAATGGGATATGACCAAAGTAATATCCAGAGCAAAATTTAAAATAATATAAGTTATCTTTTTAGAAAATGCAAGAAGATATTTTCAGTCTTCAACTCAAGAATAATAACAAAAAGACTAATTGATAAAAATAAGAGAAAAATAACAATATAGGAAATATTGATGGTCATCTGCAACATTTAAATAAAAATAATCTCAAACATATTAAGAGAAAAACACAGTATTTCAAGATTTTTGCTCTCTGCTGAATAGGCTAATCTGGGTATTGTTGGGTAGCTAACTATCTCTTACAAAGAGTTTTGTATTCTGCTGGGATTCAATTTGTACTCAGTCCAGTTCCAGAGAGAGGAAAGTCGAGTTGCTACAATGTTTACCACTGGTATTTTTGGTGACATGGAATCTCAACAAAGGGTCCATTAATGTTTTTGGTTTTGTTTATTACTGAACTAAAGTCTGCTTTCTGATCACCCTTCTCCCATTAGTTCTATTAAACGGCTGCCTCTCCTCTGTGTCCTGATTGACCCATTCTTGAAACCGGAAGACTTGCAACAGAGGATATTTCTTCCTGACAATATGGGCAAATCAGATGGTCATCATGTCTGTGCAAACTCTCTACTTCTCTTATCAGGGTAAACATGCCCCATTGTTTATATTTTCTTATGGGAGATGGATTCCAGAACTTCCATCTCCTGAGTTAGGCCCTGAGTCCTCTGTTTTGTGCTGCTGTCCTTGGCTTTCTGTGGGAATCAGAAATTATTGGGTCAATCTTGAACCCGGAAACCATTTCTTTCCTTGAAGCTTAAAAAAGCAGTCAGCTTAATTTTCTGTTTTGTTGGATGTCAGTTTCATAGGTTATTCTTTTACTAGCACCGTGGGCTCAGGCATTCATGAAGAAGCTGCTTGCTGTGCATCCACCGTTTACCAGCACGTGGACTAGGAGATTGAATGAGCAGGACAGCTTCTGCCTGGAAGGGACCATTAGCCACACATGTGATGCCATTTTGTCTTGTGTGTGTGTCTGTCTGTGTGTGTGTTGTGTCTGTGTGTTGGGGAGTGGGGTGGCACATAGAATTTTCTGTACATGAAATCATGTCACTTGCAAACATGACTTCTTTAAGTTTGAGTTTATTTATTGATTTAGTTTAATTTTCCACTTTAATGTTGAATAGGATTACTTTGATGTTGAATAGGATTAACGATGTGTTGCCTCAAACAACCCTGTCTACTTTTTCACTTTGGTTCTAATATTCATTGCAATAGAATATTGCAGATCATACCCCCAAGAAAACAAAGGATGGTGATTTAAATCACACTCTCCAGTACAGTAGACTGTAAAGATGCCCCCAAAGAAACAAAGGGTGTGATTTGGTTTATACCTTCTGCTAACATTCATCTGTTCCCTGCCTTTGAGTTGGCGTGGACTCGTAGCTACCATGGAGGACAGAGCAGAAGTGCCCCTGTGAGTTTCTTAGACTATAGCTCTTCCTGGACTAGAAAGCCCCATCCTTCTTCAGAGGAGCAGTTGGAGGTTTTAAGCAGCTAAACTTGCAGTCAGCAGCCCAAGGCATAGTCACTCTACCTGCAGAGCTTCTCCTCTCTACCAAAGTCTGGTCTTCATTCCACCCTGATCCTGTCCCTTGATATAGTAGAGAACACCCTCCAAAAGGTGTTACCGATACAGGCACAGTGTTTAGGATTGTAACCCATTGCTTAAGAAATTATGGCTGGAAGTGTCATGTTAATTGACTACATCTCAAAGTACTTCCTGGAACTTCTAGTCATTGCCCCATTCATCTTGGAGGAATTAACTCCGCCTTCTTTCAGCTATACTGCTTGCAATCACCATAATTCGTGTACAAACAGCACTAACTCTCTTGATAATCAAACCTAGATTATATCAGCATCTTCTCCCACCCTCTCTTCCCCAGACCCATTGGGAAAAGGGAGAACCATTCAGTGGGGTGGTGAAGAACAACATTGAAATTACCATGGACTGCTGAAAGGACAAACCGATCTGTATTGGAAGAAGTAAAGCCAGAGGGCTCCTTACAGGTAATCCCTGGAGAAGGACGTCTTGCTTGGTAAATTGGAAGGCAGCAAAAAAGAGGAAGGCCCTTGACAATGGATTCACATAACAGCTGCATCAATGGGCTTAGGCAAAGGAAGAATTGTGGGGGGTGGTGCAGGACCTGGCTGCGTTTGTTCTTTTGCGCACAGTAAGGTTGTTATGGTCAAAGCCCACTCCGTGCCCTCTAACAACAACACTCTTCCGTGAGTAGCTTCCTTTACTTCACTTGACTGGACACACATATGAAAGCTTACAGACCAGCAACTTTATGTCTTTATCTTCTCCCATTTTAAACAGTGAATGTCTAAATTATCCATTCTAACAACCCAGTACTCTGAGGAGACAAGTTCTTTGATTTGAACAATCTTCATTCCAGTTGGAATCTGCATCCATAAGCAAGATCATGGAAATCCACCAGAATGCAGCAATTTACACCAGACTACAGAGTCATCATATTTCTCGTCATCCTGGGAAGTTCTGGTCATTTCAACTTTACCCATCACTAGGTCAACTGACAACCAGTCGGACAATCTAGCTCCTTCATGTATCCTTATCTGCCCTAGTTTCCTTGATCATTCCCCAGGTTTCAGTATCAACACAACTCTTTAAACTTCAGACTAACTAGCTCTCCTCCTCTCTAATCTCTAGTCTGTGTCAAGAGGCACCAATGGACAGAAGTCTTCTCTGTGAGGCAGATTTTTCCAGCCTATACGCCTCCAAAGGCAAATCCTTGCTCTAAGTTCAAAATGCAAAAGTCTTTCATCCGTTCTGGAGGGGCTTGTCTTTTCGAAGCTCTCTTCCTTGACTTTGGCTTAAGCGAGCCAAATAATTCTAGCAATTTCTAACCTCTCTTTTATCAAATCCAATTGTAAAAGCTGAAGTGCAAGCTTACAAATTCCCATGAGCCTAGGGTCATTGCAAGAAACCTCATGTTTGGCACAAGTAGCACTACTTTCCCTCAAACAACACTATTCACTTAGGATCGACTCATTGGTTGCAATGCCACACAGAACTTATAACACTTTAAGGCAATGTCTCACATTGCATTAAATGCCATTAAGTCCCAACTCTGAAGTTCAGGCAAGCCAAATGCAGGGTCCAGAGCCAGAAAGCAAAATATTTGCAATTCAAAGCAGATCTATTTGTTTCTACCAAAGTCCTGTCAGGAAAACAGAGAAATGACTTTAATAGAAATGTTGTTTTTGTCCTTTTGCAGATCCCCAAAGAAGGGAAGGAGAGTGTCTTATCACACCATCTACTATTAAACTGGTATTCCATGATGTTCACCTTCCCAACACAATTGCTCAAGACAAAGTGGGTACATAAGCAAATGTAATGAAGAAAGCTATGGTGCCCAGCTATCCAAAGATATAGCATTGGGGGGTCTTAAAGGTTTGTTGATAAACAAGTGACAATCTATCTGAGAAGTAACAAAGCCCAAATGGAAGAATCAAATCAGCCTGTGTGATCATTAGGTGTTGAGAGGATTAGCTATCAGGCATCAAAAAACAAAAACAATCATCTCATTGTAAATGAGTGAGAGTGTGGAATGCAGACCCAAAATTTATGTGTAGATAACTGACTATCCCCTTACAGAAGGGTCATAGGGAGAAGCTGAGCCAGCCAGGTTATCAACAAAGAAACAAACAACTTTCCTCTAGTTCTTAAATGCTTCCTCCCCACCCAACCGCCCCATCATGATCCCAATTCTACCTTACAAATCTGACTAGACCAGAGAATGTACACTGAGTGGTACAGATAGGAACCAGAAACATGGGGGAATCTAAGGAAAATGATCCCTTCACGACCAGTGGTGAGAGTGGCAACACTGGGAGGCTGGAGGGATGGTGGAGTAGAAAGGGGAAACTGATTATAAGGATCTACATATAACCTCCTCCCTGGGGTATGGACAACCAGAAAGTGGGTAAAGGGAGACATTAGACTGTGTATGATATGAAAAAAAATAATAATTTATAACTTATCAAGGGTTCATGAAGGAGGAGGAGCAGGGAGGGAGGGGAAAAATGAGGAACTAATGCTAAGGGCTTAAGTAGAGAGCAAATGTTTTGAGAATGATGAATGCAATAAATGTACAAATGTGCTTGGCATGAATGGATTGTGATAAAAAGTAATTCCTCTTGGTTACATTGCCCTGGATCAAGCCCTACCAGGCCTCCTATATCCACCTCACAATCGATTTTGGATCACGTGTTGTTCTCTTGTCCTTGGGTTTGACAACACCCACTTACTTTCCTTCACCTTCCCTCTCCCATGTCTCCCTGGGACCATCAGTTCTGTTGTTTTCTCCTCAAGATTATTTATCCCACCTATCTTATCTAGATAGACCTGTAGGGAGAATAATAATATGTGCAAAAAACAAGATAAAGCAAAACAATGAAAGAAAACAAAAAAATAGAAATGACAACAGCAATAACAAAAGCGTATAAATAGTTCTGAGTCTGTTTGTTGCCCTTTAGGAGTGTTCTCTGGTCGAATTTGATGGGGTGCCACGCCCTAGCCCCAAAGTCTATTTTCAGTATTTCCTGGGAACTTCCCAGCTCTTTTCTCTTGCTGTTCTGTTGCATACCCATAAGGTTTCACCTCAGTGTGGTGGGGTCAGATTGGGCGCCTGCACTGTGTCTCCAGTGTTGTCCCCCATAGTGGTATTGATCAGTGAGGGATGTCATGTCTTCTGCTGGGGCTGGTCCTATGATCCTGTCTGTGCTTTGACCTCTCTCAGTGGGAATATCATCCTCAGGGCTTGGTGGGCCAGAATATATTCCACTCTCTCTTCTTCTCCCATCATTTGCTCCTGTGGGCTCTGATCAGGCATGTCTCTCTCCCTGGGTTGCAATTTCAATGCTGTCCTCTGAAGTGAATTTTTCTGTGGGGAGTGGGAGCTGTCCATGTAGTTGGGGTTGGAGCTGGCCCCTCAGACCTCTCTATTGGCTCCCAGTTTCATGTTAGTATGCAGTATTCACACCTTGGAGCATCAGGTTGAAGTCTGGTCCCTTTTTTCCTGTGGAGATATGAATAACACCCTCCCCTTGGGTGGGTTAGTGCTGTTTCCCCACTACCCATGCCTAAAATGATTTTTTTTAAGAAGCAGTGTCCAACTAAAAAAAAAAAGAGTTTATTATCCTGCCTCTCCCATTTAAAAATCTCAAGAATTTGTTAACAATTAATGTAAAATATATCTGGTTTTAAAGCATTTTTATATATTCTATATTTCACACTAGTAACACTCATCATCTAGGATTTTTTTTTTGTCTAACTACTCTTCCCCTCTGAGATGTATTTTTTACATGTTGCTAGGCAATATTTTTACATATTGCCATAAAAAGTTTTCGCATAGCACATTTACAAAAATGCCTCCCGAGATGAGGAAGTAGTTGGCAAACTAATATAGAAGTTGTGTGGTTTTTGTTTAAAATTATGAAAGTAGGTCTGAGTTCAAAGACCTGAATTAATTTCAAGAAGTCACTTTTTGGTAAAACCTTCAAAGATAGGGAGATATAAGAAGAGTGTTCTGACTGAGATTCCAAAAGTTGTATTGTTTGTCTTAAAATTACTTGCAATTTGAAAATATTCCCCTGATAGAGAAGAGTAAATATTTTGAGAGTTGACTTATTTTAACTTTTCTGTCATCGAATGATATCACATCATTCTTCATCTTTTTTCCATGTGTCTTTGGTAAAAGTTTGCACAATAAATTAGATATTAGATTCCTATTTAGCAAATTCTAGACATACTGCTTAGTGATTTTGGAGACATTTTCCATTCTGGTTGTTCTGCTCCATCTTTACCTTCTAATTTCATTTAAGAGTAAACATTGACCAGTTGCCTTTATTTGGTTGTTTTCTTCCTTCCTTCCTTCCTTCCTTCCTTCCTTCCTTCCTTCTTTTCTTCTTTCTGGAACACAGTACTCACAGGTGACACTTTTTTTTTTAATGGACTAATCTCTTTATTTTTCTACTATCAATGTAAAACCCCCCTAACTTGCTAACCATAGTCATATATTGTAGAAGCTTAATTTCACTAGGGTTGCTTAAAAATCAAACTCACCATTGAGTCAATGGTGACTTATAACTGAATCCAGATCAGATAAAACCCTCAGGAGAAGAAATAGGAGTAGCGATATCAAGAGGGTATGGGGATAGTGGGGAGAGAAGAAGGGGAAGGGGGAACTGACTGCAATGATAGACACATAATCACTCACACACACACACACACACACACGGATGACCAACAGAAACTATGAGGGAGATAGCACCATGCAAGATATGAAAATAATAGATAATTTATCAAGGGGTCACAAGGATGGGAGAAGGTGGGAGCAAAAAAGAGGAGATGATACCAAGGGCTCACATAGAAAGTAAATGCTTACAAAATAACATTTACAAAAGCATATGGACAGATATGCTTGATACAAGGATGGCTGGATTGTTATGAGCTATAAGAGACCCCAATAATATTATCTTTAATTAAAAAAATAAAAGAAAAAAACTTGAAAGGAGTGGGGGAAAAGGAAAAGGAATAGGTAACGGGGGAACAGGGCATTGACCCACCCAAGGGAGGGTATTATTTAATCTCCACTGGGAAAGAAGGACCAGACTTCAATCTGGTGCCCCAAGTTGTGAATGCAACATCCCAGCATGAAACAGGGAACCAGGAGAGAGGTCTGTGAGGTTGGCCCCAATCCCAATGACATGGACAAGTGCTCCTACCAGAGAAGCATTTACTTCAGAGGCCAGCATTGAAGCTGCAACTCAGGGAGAGGGACATGTCTGATCAGAGGACATGGGAGCAAATGAAGGGGAGGAAGAGACAGTGGAGAACCTCCTGGCCCAACAAGCTTTAAGGATGATAACCTGTCTCAGAGCAGCCAATGCAGGAGATGACCAGATGGCCAGCCCCACTATGAGACAGGATATCTTTCCCTGACACATAGGCCCATAGGGGACAACACTGGACACGCAGTGTGGGAATTGCCCCTGATCTGACCCCACTACACCGAGGCACACTAAAGGTGAGCAACAGAACAGCAAGGGGAACGGAGCAACAAAGTCTCCAGAGAATACCAAAAATAGACTTTGGGACTGGGGTGTGGCACCCCACAGACTCTACCAGAAAGCATCCTAAAGGTCATCAAACAGACCTTGGATTATTTATAGGCTTTTCTTTGTTTCATTATTGGGTTTTTTGTTGTTTTCTTTTGTCTTTTTGCTCTTGCTTTTTGTCTTGCTTTTGTGCATATTATTCTCTCTGCAGGTCTATCTATATAAGATAAGCTGGATAAACGATCTGGAGGAGAAAACAATGGAACCAATGGTTCTGGGGGGACATGGGAGAGGAGGACATGGGAGAGGGCAGAGGGGGAAAGGAAGTGGCATTACCAAACCGAGGAACAAGGGAACAACAAATGATCCAAAATCGCTGGCAAGGAGGGTGTAGGAGGCCTGGTAGGGCTTGATCAAGAACAATGTAACTGAGAAGAATTACTGAAATACAAGGGGCATTCATAGAGGTCTAATACAGACATGTACATATGTAAATATACTTATATATGTGGATGAGGAAATATATCTATGTGTATATATTTGTAGGTTTAATATTAAGGTAGCAGATGGACATTGGGCCTCCACTCAAGTACTCCCTCAATGCAAGAACATTTTGTCTATTAAACTGGAATTCCATCATGCTCACCTTCCCTACACAATCGTTAAATATAAAATGGGTGCATAAGCAAATATGGTGAAGAAACCTGATGGTGCCCGATTATCCTAAAATATAGTGTCTGGGGTCTTAAATGCTTGAAGGTTAACAAGTGGCCATCTAGCTCAGAAGCAACAAAGTCCACATGGAAGAAGCACACCAGTCTGTGTGATAATGAGGTGTTGATGGGATCAGGTGTCAGACATGAAAGAACAAAAAAATCATATTATTGTGAATAAGGGGGAGTGCAGAGTGGGGACCCAGAGTCCATCTGCAGGCAACTGGACATCCCCTTACAGAAAGATCTTGGGGAGGAGACAAGTCAGTCAGCATGCAGTGTAGCGATGATGAAATATACAACTTTCCTCTTGTTCTTCAATGCTTCCTTGCCCCCACCGCCCTATCATGATCCCAATTGTACCTTACAAATCGGACTACACCAGAGGATGTACACTGGTACAGATAGGAACTGAAAACACAGGGAATCCAGGACAGATAAATCCCTCAGGACCAGTGGTGAGAGTAGAGTTACTGGGAGAGTAGAGGGAAGGAGGGATAGAAAAGGGCAACCAATTATGAAGATCTATATATAAACTCTTCCCTGGGAGATGGGCAACAGGGAAGTGGGTGAAGGGAGACATCAGACAGTGTAAGACATGATGAAATAATAATAATGCATACATTATCAAGGGTTCATGAGTAAGGGGGCAGTGGGGAGGGAGGGGTAAAGATGAGGAACTGATAGCAAGGGCTCAAGTAGAAAGCAAATGCTTTGAGGATGATGATGGCGGGGCTGAGCCCCGGTGGTGTAGTGGTTGAGTGTGGGACTGCGGCTCACTGACTTGGCAGTTCAAATCCAGCAGCAGCTCTTCAGGAGCAAGGCTAAGCCTCCTGCTCCCACCAGAGGGCACTGATGCCCTCCCCCAAAAAGAATGATGATGGCAAACAATGTACACGGGTGCTTCACACAATGGATGGATGTATGGATTGTGATAACAGTTGTACGAGCCCCTGATAAAATGGACTTTTTAATAAAATGATTTTTAAAATAAATATAATGGCTTTAGCAAAAAACTTGCAATATGCAAGGTCTTGATCAACATGAATGAACAAAGAACTATATTCAAGGTGTAAACAAACTGTATACATATATATTTTATTCCTAAGCAGAAAAAATAAATAAATACTGGCTGATAGTACGTTTACTAGAGAAAGTGGAGCCACTGGTGATTTCAAACTGTGGACCTTGTGGAACACAAACTTCTACTTGTCAGTTTGTCTGCTTTTTTTTTTATACCACTACCCTAAGTCTGACATTTTGGGTAAGGGGTGAGATAGCCACTCTAAACACTAAAAAAATACAGCCCCCTCAGTGGTAAGAAGAGAATTGCCATGTTACAAATAGAAGAGTAAAGATTTCACCCAATCCCCTAAATTTGGGGTCTCTATTATTTTGATGGCAAGAACAGATAAAGGGGAGACAATATGAAAGACTAGAGAATTAATTCACCTGATAAGAGAACAAAAGAATCAATTGATTATTTCAACTCTCAATGAGTTGACAATGTTTCTTGAGCACATAATGGATACCTGGCACCTGGGTAGATTCAAGACGTAATACAGGGAACAGGGTAAGCACAACCTCTGTCCACACAGAGTTTACAGTTTGTAGAGAAAGAGAGTAAACAACTTGTTATTAGGGCACATTGTTTTTAGGATTATTTCAAAGAAGAATTTAGTACCACAGGAAGGTGGAAAAGAAGAGGAGGACCTTACTTAGCAGGGGGATCAAGAGAGGCTTCCTTCGCGCAGTGTAGTGCAAACTGACAGCTGAAAGACAAATAGGTGTTCATGAGCCAAGTGGGAGGGTGGGAAGGAAGGCTATTCAAAGATCCCGGCACCATGCTTTCAAGGGTCCAACAGCCACAGAAATTATTTGTGTTCCTGGCACTCCCCCCAAACCGGATTATTTTTCAAAGCTATGTATTAGAATTTTTAAAAATAAAACAAACTTATTACTTTCAAAGTTCTCTTAATACATTTGTCAAATCTGTGATTCCATTCTTGGAAACGTTTTTCAAGAGCATCTCTTTGAATGGCTGACAGAACTTCGCTCATTTTGTGTCTTCACCTCTTCTGTCAAACTGCTGGGGTTTTTTTTTTTCCATCCCCTTACAGAAGGGTCACAGGAAGAGACAAGCCAATCAGGGTGCAGTATAGCACCGATATAAGATATAACTTTCCTTTACTTCTTTAATGCTTCCTCACCCCCTCCCCTCACTATTATGATTTCAATTCTACCTTATAAATCTGACTAACCCAGAGCATGCACATGGGTACAGATAAAAGCTGGTAACTCTGGGAATTTAGGACAGATAAACACTTCAGGACCAATAGTGAGAGTAGTGATACCAGGAGGGTAAAGGGAACGTGAGGGCCAAAAGGGGGACCAATCACAATGATCTACACATAGTCCCCTCCCACAGGGACAGACAAACAGAAAGGTGGGTGAAGGGAGACCTCAGTCAGTGTAAGGCATGGAAAAATTGATAAATTATCAAGAGTTCACGAGAAAGAAAGAGTGGGGTTGGAGGGGATGAGCTGATACCAAGGATTCAAGTAGAAAGAAAATATTCTAAAAATGATGATGGCAATATGTGTGCAGATGTGCTTGACACATTGGATGGATTGTGATAAGAGCTCAACAAGCGCCCAATAAAATGATTAAAAGCAAAACATCAATGTCCTTTCATGTCCCTCTTCATTTGAGGAAACAAAAATAAGTTGAAAGAAGGGAGGTCAGGTGAGTAAGGTGCGGGCAAAAGAGGCATACTGGTGACATACCAGGGACAAAAACTGGTGCACTGAGATGGCTGCATGAGCAGCGACATTGTCTTGGTAGCAAAACCAGTCTGCTGTCTGCCACAAATCAGGCCTTTCTACGTCACACACTGCTATGCTATCTTTTTGCAATCTCTAGATAGAAAGCTTGATTAATAGATTGACCTGGTGGAACCTACTCCAGATGCATTACAAGTTGACATTTTCATCTGTTTAGGAAGGTGACAGACATCCAGAAGGAGGTTTGTCATCAAGTGACATTTCACCTTTTTTGAAATGAGGAAACCGAGTTCTTCCCATGGCCCTATCCCTGAAAGCTGTGTGCGATATCACAGCAGTTTCTGCAGCATTTGTCAAGCAGGGAACAAAATTTCACCGCTTCACACTGTTCTTTTACAGTGGCCATCACAGAAATATACCAGGTTTGAGCAAAACTGCTTTTAGGAAAAAATTCACTATGACCAGCGAGAACTTTCCCAGGCAATGCCACTGGAAGCATGAACTCAGAGTGAGTTGCTCAGTGCTCTCCTGGTGGGGAAAAATGCATTTGTCCAAAGTTCTGCCCAGTTGAGCTTTTTTCCACTTTTTTTTGGAGGGGGGCGGTTTGCCCTCTCCTATGTTCAATTGACTCCTGTCTATGGTGCTTTAGATATTGTCAACAAAGTCAGAATCATCCAAACTGAGTCCAGCTGGCTAATGCTAAACATAAACGTTTTCAGTACATTTTAAAAAAATGACCCTCCCTGGGGGAGACGCAGAATGTGGAGCCAAAACCTTCATTCAGTTTGGCACTTGCTGATTTTGGAGTACCAATGAGATTGCACACATTGGGAATGTGGTAACATGTCAATGGTTGTCTACATGGAGAAGTGAGATTATCCTTGATATACATCCATGATGCCAAATAATGTGTTCTGGATGTTTAGGTCTGAATTACAGGGCGCATTGTCCATCATTCCCCTGTCCCAGTGTGAAGGTGTCACTGGGCGTGGCCAATGAACTTCCGAGATAAATGTGAGTCTTCTCACCTGGTTTCCTAGCAAAGATTAGAATGCATCGTTTAGTAACATGAGTTTTCATTTTGAATGTTAGTGATTTTGAAAGAAAGCTTCTTCCTTTGGTGATTACAGAAAAAAAAATATGAGAAAACAATGAACAGAGACCATTAAAGGATAGAAGGAAATGTACTAATGCCTTAAAATGGGTGTCTAGTCTGTAATTGTTCTCTGGCACACTCCCTGAATTTTAAAAGTACTCTGATGAAATATTTTATCTTCTACAAATTGAGAACAAGGTAGTAGTATTGTGCACCAAACACTGCTACAGTCTGGCAACGGAAGTAATGATCACCCTAACCTGCCCTCTGTGTGGTTTTAAAGACTTCTGTTTTGAACCTAATAGTTTATTTATGTGTGCCTAATTTGACTGTGATCAAAAGAAAACACAATTAGGCCTGATCTGCAATGTAAAATAAACTCACATACAACTAATAACTTGAACATTTTGATGCCAATAGAAAGCCGATTATGTTCATGTTCCCCTATGACTTGTTTTCTGTCAGGGATTGTCTCAAAGATCCAGCCACCAAATAAATACCCAGTCAATTCTGCCTCGTGAGCACCTTAAGAGGAGCCTTAGCAGTAAGCATTGGACTGCTTCCTGGGGCATTCTCATCACTCGCTACTCTGTGGGAGAAAGACAAAGCTGCATGTTCCCATAAACATTTGCAATCTTAGAAACCCTGAGAATCATTATCAACTGCATGGAAGTGGAATTCTCAGTCTTCTTAGACTCTCTCTCTCATCTCCATCCTTACGCACTGTCACAGGTTCTTTGATGCCACCCCCATCGCTCGTCTTAAAAACACAATCTAAACAACCTTTGTGCTGCTCAGGAACTGGACTCTGGATCCTGGTCCAGTGGAAGCCTCTTATTGAGCCAAGATCTGCCTTTCTATACCTTTGTGACTGATTCTCTTTGCAAATCCTCGAAGGCTAGTGGTATGACAATTTTGTGGCCCTACTTGGCACTTAGGACTCAGATAAAACAGCTACCTGGGGTGTAACTAAGAGATTCAAAAGCAAAAGACTCCTTTAAAGATGGAAAGAAGTAAAGTAACATTCATGAATACCATCTTCATTTCTCCAAGATTACAGTCCCAAATTTTAACCACTTAAATTCCCTGGGGACCTGGTTGGGTACAGAATTGCACCGCTGGTATTTTTATTTGTTTCCTAAGATCATTAAGACCACTTGTGGGCAGAGACAGGACGGTAAAATGCCATGCCTTACGCACTCTCCTCAGGGCCTTCCTGCAAGGTTCACACGGGCTTCCTGTTTGCCCCACAGAGACTAGCACAATAGTTGTCCTTGGGATCAGCTTTTTAATCTTTTCTCTGTGCTGGTGGTATGACAGCTGCCTATCTGGCTATGAAGCACAAGGACGGTAGTTTGAAAGCACCAGCCACTCCATGGGACAAAGACTAGGCTTTCTGCCTCCATAAGCAATTGCAGTCTCAGACACTCTCCTACCTGACAGGGTCCTGATAAGTCAGAATCAACTCAAACAGTGCATGTTTTAGAACTGCTTGTGAACTGGAAGGAGTCAGATACACAAGCAGACAGAAGAATGTCTCATCTCCAGAAAGGGACACCCCAGGAGGAGAATGTCAGGTGCACTGAAAAGAAGGCAAGAGAGATATTCTGGATCTAGTCTTTTCAAAACTTGTCGTTCTATATGAGCCAGGCGTTTATCGATCTATGTATTAAAAGAGTTGGTATAGCATTCTCTGGGTTCGATATAGCTCTTGTCTCCAACCCCTTACCTGACATTAGTGTCCATTTCAATCGAAAGGAAAGAGATTTCTTCTGAGAAAAACAAGCAAACTTGTTTTTCCTAAGGATACTGGCTAAATGGGATCGCACTGACTGCTGAGTCAGAGGGCCTCCTATCTGCTTCCTTGCCACACCGCTTCCTAACTATGTGGCCTTGGGCAAGTCACTTAACCTACATGAGGATTGACGTCATCAACTTAAAGTGGGAGACTCATACCTCCTCTTCATCCTTACAATTTGGTTATTGGAATATAATAAAGAGCATACGAGCATATAATAAAGAGATTTTGAGTGTGACCTGCCTTGAGATCTGTAAAATGTAAGGTACGATTATTGCAGGATAACTACTTCCCCCATCCGGTCTGGTGATTTCAAACACGTAATGCAAGCTCTTTCAATCTTGTTAGCAGAGGAAACAGTTGCTGGCCAAACGGGTTCTAAAGCCAATTTTAGAAACCCCTTTGCACAAAGACCCCATTCTCTCTAAGTCAAACTTGCTGGCCCAGGATGGGTACCTCCACGAAATGATGGACAAATACTCCAGCAGGTGTCACTAGAGAACCAGCTTTCTGTACTACACAGTCTGACCTAAGGACAGAAGAGCTGTTGGGAGGTTGGTGGGCTGGGGCAGCGCTCATGGGATTCTGTCATTAAATCCAGTGCTATCGCAATTCTGGTGGCATGCAGGTGGGGAAGTTGAGACCCATCAGTTGGAGTTACTCTTTTCCTTTATCACAAAGCCCCTCCCCAGTGGGGCCTCTGGGACTCTCTCCCTTGGTTACTCTTAGGCCCTAAGAGCTATGCCCTGAAATTTTGAAAAATCTGACTCACAGTAAAGGAATTTCTTTTCAGGATAAATTGCCTTTTAATTCACAACACAAGCAAGGGTTTTTTGATATACGATTTTCATCCGCATATAATTTCTGTCTATGAGATCAAATCTTCTATTTTCACATTCAATTCATACACTAGAGACAAAAAAAAATCAATTAACTAAAATCAAAGCAAAGACCCTTCACTGCTATTGAGTGGGTTCTGACTCACAGGGATACATATTATAGAATGGAGAATTTGAGGCTGTAAAATCATTAAGGGAGCAGAGAGCCTCATCTTTCTCCCAAGAAGTACCTGATGTGTTAGAAACCAACCGTGAGGTCAGAAGCCCAATGTATAAGCCAGGCACCAGCAGGGCTCAATTTAGGCAACAAATCTAGCGTGTGCTGGACACATCATTAACACCCTGGGTGTGGTGCACCGTTTACACTTACCAAATAGAAACCCGTGGAAGATAGTACTTAATGTCCATTTTCGCAGCTACAGATGGTCTTTCATATTTTACTCATCACAGGAACATTATCTCTCCTATGAATAGATGAGATGGACTCATGCTGAAATCTGCGCTACGCTGAGATTATGGAATATGTGGTCCTTCTTGGTTGAACATGGAGATGCTGAATCAGAGAGACTGAGGTAAACCCCAAATGTCCTGCCCTGCTCTTCTTCTGGTCTCCAAGATCCCCATGCATATTCATGAGAGAGAGAGAGAGAGAGAGAGAGAGAGAGAGAGAGAGAGAATCAGAAGTACTTCCTGTGGGTGCAGGGGGACATTCTAATAATGGGAGAAAGCAACTACGTGAAGAACTCATTGAGGGGGGGGGCAAAGAGGATTCACCCCACAGGGTGGCCTGAGGCTGTCCAACCAAACCAGCAGGTGAGACTTCGAAGGCAAGGCTAAAGCCATCTGAAGGATGGACCCACCTGGGAGCTGCTGCCCCCGGGAGAGGGGACAGGAACAGGAATAAACCAAGGGACTGTAACCTCTTGGGATCTGATCATACTACTTGCCTTTCCCACCATCCTCTAAAAGTCTCATTTCCTTCAAATATCCAAAACTACTTTTAGTTTTCGCATCGTATGAAGATCTGCTGAAGTGTAGATTGTGATATACATTAGAAAAAATCTCTCTCTCTCTCTTTCTCTCTCTCTCCCTTTCTCTCTCTCTCTCACTCTTTCTCTGGAAACGAAAGTTCTGCACCCTTCATATATGTGAAAGCTGCCCCAGCAGTAAGTGCATTAATCTCCAACCAGTGGGATGACAGGCAGAGTGTACACAGATGTCTGCGTTGCTGCAAATCTCTCAAATCCTCAGATAGCTGGGTAAGCTGTCTTTGTTTCTCTTTCTGACTGTGAATATTTAATAGTGCTAATGTCTTTCTTCGAACCCATTAAGTAAGGTATTTTTCAAATAAGGGGAGACCTCCAAATCCACAGAGCAACTGCCATGCATCCTATTTTGGCCTGCACCCCAATGTCTACACAAAACAAACACATTTAAAAAGCAGAGAGCAGATTTGTCTTGGTGGAGCAACATTTTTTTTTTTTTTGTAATAAGCCAAACTCAGCGTCTGCACTCTCCTTGAGCTTTGATGCCTTGTACCAGTGTGGACCCTGTGATTTAGGGCAATGATGACCTTGGAAATTTGAGTCTAGAGATAATCAGGGGTCCTAAAACCTACCTGACCCGTTGGCCACTGAAGAAATCCTAAATTCAGGCCTTTTGTTTCCATCTTATTCTCAAATTGTAATGCAGCCTGTGCACTCTCAGTGTGAGATGCTCCTTGGCTGTGCAGACCAAGGAAAAACTAAAGTGAGGGCTGCAATCACTAGAGGTAGTTATCCAAATTGACAATCAGATTTGAACATCACATCAATTGATCAGAATGGATCAGATTTTACCCGATTATCAAGTCATCAGAATGGATCAGAAAATTAAAAACCTAGAGGTCATCAAGTCAACCTAATGAAGACCCCTGTATGTATGTCAAAGCAGAACACCGTTCTGGGCTTTCAGGAACTGCCACCTTACCATCTGATGGCAAGACCTTTGGAGGAACCCCTGGGTATATTCGAACGGACAACCTTTCTGTTTGCAGCCAACACTTCACTTAACTGTTCTTGTGTTTTGTTTTCTGAAGGCCAAGGAGGCACTTTCCACAAAACAAAAGCAAGTGCTGCTTCACTTTTCAGGATAAACAAGTATCTTCATTGGGGACTGCAGTTTTCTTCTTGCAGCTTGGCAGTCTCCAGTCAAACAGACAGATGGCTCAGGAGTATTTCAGACCTGTGCTATGAAGGCCAACCTCAAGCCCCAAAGGGGTTGGTTGGACCCTCTTCTCCCCAGCTGGAGCCCCCAGGTCCTCTTTAGGCCCTGGACTCTGGGTCACCCTCCCTGGAGCCCCAGCTTCCCTCAGCTCCCAGTGTCCCGCCGGCCTCAATAGGCTGTCAGCCAGTTCAGTTCTCCACAGCTCGGGGAGCTGCTCGGAAAGCAAAGATTAAAGGGGAAAGTCGCAGCTGTGTATTTATATTTTCATTGCTAGAAGGGAATCAATTTCCGCGCATTTATTTTGGTAGTTGTAATACACAGGGACGGATTTGCGTCACCCGAGCAACTTGTCGGTGGAGATAAAGTTGCACAAATATTGAAAGGGGAAGTGCTAGGAGTCATTATAGAGTTTTTCTCCGGAAGAAATAAGGATTTCAGCAGTATCCTAAAATACGAAGGCCGCTGCTATTTTGAGACCAATCTCGCAGGCACATCCGCTCATTTAGTCCGCGTTTGAGCCCATCAGAAAACAGGAGATGACCTGCACTCTGGCGGACCCGGGTTTCCTGCCGCGGCCTTCGGAGCTCTGAGGGGCGGGTAGGGAGGAGGGGGATCTGCGGGCTCAGAATAGGGCAGCTTAGGTGAGGCCCTGGCCCAGGGTGCAGGGCCGCGTGTACGTGTTGGGGGGTTAAGGGAACCGGAGTGGGGGAGGCGGTTCTCCAAAAGCTACAAAGAAGGCAGGAAGGCTTGATTCGCTGAAATGAAGCCCAGAGCCTGGGCCTGGCCCAGGGGAAGAAGTTGCCGCTTGAAATCAATCACGCTGCGGGCTGCGCAGAGGCCTCGCCCAGGGGCGCCTGGCCTGGCGAGAAATCGCGCGGAAAGCCGCCCTGGAGATCTTCTTTTCCCTGGCCCTGCTATGTTCCAGGGGTCTAGAAGTAGGCCCCGGCCCAGCCCCATTACCGCAAATGCCCCTGGACAGCCGGTCAGCATTCCTTGTGCGTGCCTCCATCCCTCCCTCTGGCTTTAGAAGTCAGTGAGGGAAGGGTGTGTGTGTGCTACCCCCCACCACCCCGTTTCTATGGAGAGAGACTTGTGGGCACTGCCTGGGCTGTGGCCTAGTTTACCCTTTTCCAGAATCAGCAGATTGGTGGGATTTAGGCTCAACCTGGACGCCCATCCCATAGGAACTGCAATTGACCTGGAAGAAGCACTAGAAAAGAGAGGGGGAGAGACAGGTCACCTGAATACATCCCATCTCTGGGACTTTCTCTGGGTGCAGTGGGGTTACCAGGAGACTGCCTCCAATTGGCCCTCACTCGGGAGTCCTACCAGAACCCTCCAGTGCAGCCATTCAAGATGGCAGGTCCAGGTGGGTGATTCCCACGCCCCGTATTGTGGCCATTTCTGCCCCATCTTAGCATCTTGCTAGGAACCCTGTTGCACTTTCGGCCGCAATCCCCAAGGTCTGCAGTTTGAAACCAGTGGGAGAAAGACTGGGCTTTCTACTCCGGCAAATTGTCCCAGTCACAGAAACCCACTGGGAGTAACCACTAGTACCTGGAGGGTCTTCCCAAGGCTAGTCACAGCGGAGTCACTTCTTTTAATTCCATTTGCCATCAAACAGTTTAAAGTCCACTCTGCAACTCTGCCTTAGCCAACCAAAAATTCCCACTGTAAAAGAAGGCAAAGAAGGGGCTTGAAGAATGGGGGCAGGGGTGGGCGGGAGGAGAGGGAGAGAGAGTTGTTTCTGAGTGTGGGCTGATGAGAAGTGATTGATTGGTGATTGGTTGTTTCGAGGAGAAAGTTAAAAGTTCAAAATGACGGCGTCTACTACAAGGGCTGGAAAACCACTGTGAAGCAATTTGTGTAGCCCGATTCTAACCCGAGATAGGCATAGCAAGTGCAGTTGCGGGAGGGAAAAAAAGTGTCAAGAAATTCTCTTTAGGACAATCGAAAACAAAGATCTCACGGTTTCATTCTTGTTATGATTTTATTTTCTTCCCCCAAAAAATGTGCATGAAAAGCTCAGCTGGGTGGCCTGTGGTTGGCTTGGGAGCAGGGTGGGGAAATCCATTCTGACTATAATTTTAAAGTGAACGAATTCTTAAAATAGAGATGTTGATGTTGCAGAAAACCCCTCACTACACCCACCCAGCGGCGTTGAAGACCCAAAGCGTGGATGGAAGACGCCCTGCAGCTCCTCCGCTGACCAATCCTAAATGCTTCTAGGCGGAACTGTTACGGAGTTGAAAGTACTTTTGAACTCCAAGGAGATCTTGCTTTCGTAGGCACTTGCAAAACAATGGAGCTGCACGTGACCCTGGACGTGGAGGGGGAGGGAGGGAGGGTGGCTTTTCCTACGAGGTGCCGCAGAGGAGGGTCCCCAGGGTCGACCTCCAGTTTTTCGAACAGCGATTCCGCCCCCCCCCCCCAAGCTCGGGGGTGGGGGTTGAAAGGTGTGAGGGGGGTGGGGTGTGAGGGAAGGGTTGACTGCATCTAAGGGAGACACTCAGAGACATTCATCTTATTTTGTTTGAAAAGTCATTCGCTCAAGTTGTCACTGTGTGACACCTTAGAATAAATCTAATCTGCGGCCACTCCTCCTCCTCGATTCCCTGGGGATGTCCTAGGACAGAGACGGGTGCCTCGCTGAAGTTTGGGCTGGGTTTCTGGGTGGAAGCCTTGGAGCGGGCGTGCTTCGGGGTGGGCAGGGTGGAGGCGGGGTCTCCCGGAAAACAAAAATGAGGACTTTGTGGAGACTGCGATTCTTGGGAAATTCACGGGGCGGGGCGAGCGAGAAATCGGGAAGAAGGGAAGTAAAGCGCGGAGAACTCCTAGGGCCGCTGGCGGGCTCAGTTCTCCACCCAGAGGCGGGTGAGGGGCACCCACTCTTCTAGGCGCGCTTTAGGAAAACTGTGTGACCCACGCTCTTTCCAGTGTCTCAGCTCGAAGCTGCAGAGCGCAGAAGACAGTCCGCCGGTGTCCTCGGAGTCTCCACGCGGGACACTGGCTGTCAGACACGTAGAGCAGGACTCAGCCCACGCGGCAGCAACAAACACTTTGGTGTGGCTGGGGCGGGGCCGAGCGGAGAGGCCACGCCCTCTCCTCCCCAAATCCCTTCCACTGAGACTTACCATTGGTCACAAAGGTGGCCAATGAGCGCCCTGATCGAGGTCCTACCCCGGGTCTGACTCGAAAGCTCCTGCCAAAACTTTGGGGAGTTTTTAGAGAGGAGTTTTTTTGTTTTGTTTTTCCTTTTTTTTTTTTTTTAAAGAAACAGATTATTGTTGTTGTTATTTTAAATTTAGCTCGACGGGCTAAGTGGTTTGGGCTTCTCTCGCGGGGTCCGGCCCTGTCACTCCCGCTTCCCCGGGTGTGCTCAGCGCAGCCCTGCCGCCCCGTCGCCTCTGCGCCCGCGGCGGCTGCCAGCGCCCCTCGCTCGCCTCCGCCCGGCCCGGAGCGCCAGCGTCGCGCCGCCTTTCCAGCAGGGCCAGCGGCCCAGACGGGGACCGGCCGGAGCCCGGCCGGAGCCTGCCTGCTCGGCGGCGCTCAGGCTGCCGGGTCCCGCCTCTGTCCCGGCGGCGAAGCGAAAGCGAAGCGTCCCCAGCCGGGCCGCCGCCCCCGCACCCCGGCGCGGCCGCCGGCCCGTCAGTCCGCTCGCCCGTCCGTCCGTCCGTCAGTCCGTCCGCCGCCTGGCCTGGGCTGCCGCGGCGGCCTCGCGCCGCGCCGCGCCAGGATGTTTGCCGCCGGCCTGGCCCCCTTCTACGCCTCCAACTTCAGCGTGTGGTCGGCCGCTTACTGCTCGTCGACCGGCCCGGGAGGCTGCGCCTTCCCCCTGGACCCCGCCGCCGTCAAGAAGCCCTCCTTCTGCATCGCAGACATCCTGCACGCCGGCGTCGGGGAGCCGGGGGCGGCCCCGGAGGGCCTGGCGGGGGCCTCGGCCGCCGCCCTCACGGCGCACTTGGGCTTAGTTCACCCGCACACGTCGTTCCAGTCGGCCGCCAGGTCCCCTCTTCGACCCACCCCAGTGGTGGCGCCCTCCGAGGTCCCCGCCGGCTTCCCGCAGCGGCTGTCTCCGCTCTCCGCCGCCGCCGCCTTCCACCCGCATCACCCACCCCAGCAGGCGCAGCGGCCGCAGCCCACGCCTCCGCCCCGGGCCGGCGCCCTGCAGCCCCCCGCCTCGGCGGCGCGCGGGCTCCCGAACCCACACCCGAGCGGCTCGGCGCCGGCGCCCTCGAGCAAGGACCTCAAATTTGGGATCGACCGCATTTTGTCTGCCGAATTCGACCCCAAAGTCAAGGAAGGCAACACGCTAAGAGGTAGGGGCTCGGCGGGACGGGAGCCTGCAGGCCGCCGCGCGCCGACCGCCGCTCCGGGTTCCTTTGCCCGCACCCTCCGGCCGCCTCCGGGCGCTTGCGTTTCTGTAATGAGTAAAATGGGGAGACCGAAACGAATTAGAAGCCAACGGCGACGTTTTCGATTGAAAATTCACCTACGTCTCTTCGTGAAAAAGAAAGTTTGGAACACTTTGCCAGCACTTGCCGCCTTTAATAGTCATAAAAAATAACGGTGTAGACAATTGCTGATGTAACTACTGCCGTCTTTTTAAAGTTCACCTAGCTAGAGAACCAGTCCCCTGGCCGGCTAGTCAAATCCTACTCCCAGGAGAACCGCCACTTAGGGTGGCGGACTGCCACTTCTCACTCCTGCCATAGAGAACTACGTTTTCGGTTAGGAAAAACCCTCCCAGCGAGCATTTGTTTTCTTCTACGTGTCAGACTACGGTATAATTCTAAACAAGAATCAAAGTTAAAGAAAGCGGATTCTCTAAACTCCCACAGAGGAGAGCGCCCAAGGGTTCTTTGGGGGCGGCAGCAGTTAGAGGCCTGTAGAAATCTCGGAACGCACTGACCGTGTGTGACTTCGTCCTTGGGCTGTTTCATATAAATGCCTTCCTCCTTACCTGCGTAGATGGGATGTGACCCCTGGACGATTTTGGCCCCGCCAGGTGACTATGGAGAGAAAATTTCAGCCTTGAGACAGGGGTGGTCTCATTTGTTGATTTTTTTTTCTCCAATAAAACCAATAAAACGCAACTGAGGCGAGGGCAGAGGAGAAGGGAATCAATTAGCCAAGAGTGTATGCATTTGTGTGAAGTGTAACCAAACATCACTTTCTTTCCTGCCCAGATCTCACATCCCTGCTAACCAGCGGGAGACCTGCGGGCATGCATCTCCCAGGCCTGCAGCCCTCGGCTGGCCAGTTCTTCGCGTCTCTAGATCCCATTAATGAGGCTTCTGCCATCCTGAGTCCCTTAAGTTCCAACACGAGAAATTCAGTTCAGCATCAATTTCAAGACACGTTTCCAGGTACTAAACCCCACTGCCCGCCCCACTCCCTGGTGGTAGCACAAGGAGCAGTTCCACTGAGTCAGAAGTCTCAGATCTGGGTGGTTCTGATGGCATGATCCGGGGATTGATGCAGGAGGACCCGTTGGATAGAAATGGAAAGATTGCTCAGCGAGGAGCCAGTTAGCACTAGTTTGGGATGGCTCTCCTGGGAAAAGCAGTGAGGGCCCCTGGGACTCAAGATAGAGGCTGGATTTTTGTGGTTGGGTGGCCTGGGGAGGCTTGGTGTGTGTGTGTGTGTGTGTGTGTGTGTGTGTGTGTTTCTGACAGAAAGAGTTGCAAGTATGATGCAACATGGAGATGTGCTGCTTATTAACGTCCACACATTTTAAGATGACAGCATGAGAGACAAGCATGAGGGACAGTTTATCCACCTGCTTGATGGCTATCCCTTAGGATTTAATATTTTCCCCCTGGATTTAAGCAGCAAAGTGGAGGTTACCCGACTCCACACTTTCAGCCTTCTCACTCCACCTTAACAAATGTAGAATTCTTTCTTAGAGAAATCATCCCAGGTACAGGTTAAGGGCTTTCTAATTTGACCAAAACAAGTTTTCAGCTTCCCAGTGAGACTCAGTCCAGTATCTAGATTGAGCCCTAAGGCAGTCCTCTTGTCTCTCCTGCTTCTCTGCCCCACTAGGCCCCTACGCTGTGCTCACGAAGGACACCATGCCACAGACCTACAAGAGAAAGCGCTCCTGGTCTCGGGCAGTCTTCTCCAACCTGCAAAGGAAAGGCTTGGAGAAAAGGTTTGAGATTCAGAAGTATGTGACCAAGCCTGACCGAAAGCAGCTGGCAGCCATGCTGGGCCTCACTGATGCGCAGGTAAGCCAGCGCCTGCTGCAGAGCACAGCAGCACCCTCAGGTAGAGGGGGCTGTGTCAGTCCAGCCACCCTCAAAGGCACCCTTTCTGTGTTGGAAGCACAAGCTCTAGAATTTCAAAGGACTTTGAAATGTTGGGCAGGAGGAGGCGGCCTTGGTAAGCAGGGGCAGAGAAGAGAAAGAGTAGCCCATCTCCAAAAATGTCAGCATACCAGGCTGGTTTATTTTGGTCAATGGGGAAATGAAGGACCCTCAAGAAAACAAATAGGCCTGGGGAGTTAATAATTATGTAGTTGACTCTAGTGCAAATCACTGTAGGAGGTAGTTAATCTCAGAAGAGATTTAAAACAAAAAATAAAGAAGTCAGGAGAGCATTCTTTTTCTCTCTGCCTCCACCCTTCTAGCCCTAGCTGCCTCCCCTCCTCCCCTTACTGGATTGTGAAATCCCGGGTTGTGAGGAAGTGAAAACATCATTTCAAACGGAATTAGCCCAGGAGGGAAGCCATCTCAGCCAGTCTGATTTTCTAAAGGCAGTGAAGACTTAAATTGGGGGGGAAGGGGGAAGGAGAGAGAAAGAGAGAACCTTCTGGGAACCTCCCAGAGCATTTGAAAAGGTTCTGCTCCCTTGATTTTTAACCCCAGTTGGAAATCGATCACACCCAAGGTCCATTTTCCTTTTTGAAATTTGAAATACACATGCTGCCATGACTTTATGCCCCACAGCCATGGGCCTCACTTCGGAGTTCCCTAGACCCAGACCTTCTGTCTCTGTGTCTTTTTGTCTTCCATTACACAATATCCCTACACACACACACACACACACACACACACACACACACACACACTGAGGCCCACTACTTTCCACCAGCTGTGGATGTTATTTTTAAAAGGGAAGCTGGATCTTGTGTGAACGCCTAGAGGACAGACCCTAGGGGATCCTATCTATATATTTATGTAGATCTCTGCCTCATCCCTACCCTTTGCTCCACTTTGCACACATTTCCTTTGAGCATTTGGTAAGACCCTCGGCAAGATTTCTCCTGTAGAGGTTTTTCCCTGTATAGGTGGGGATCTTAGCATCCCTTCCCACAGTTGTGAGGAGTTGGTCTGCTGAACTCTCTCCCTTTCTGCTTCCCATGCTTCTTCTGACTTAAAAAGAATTGCTTTTTTAGGGACTCACTTGGCCGGTGGGGTGGTAGTAGAATAGCAGTGAACCAACTTACCAGGAATTCTTAACACTGGTTCGCCAGCCTCCTGAAACTCCTGAAAATCATGGCCATTAAATGCCTTTCGAGTGGAGGAGAGTCAGGGGTCCGTACTTTGGACTCCCCACTCAAGGAAAAGTATGATTTGCAGTAGAGATCTCCTTAGCTAGGTGTGGGTACAGGAATCTGCTTCTCCAACAGGACCCAGACCGTGTCAGTCACAGGTTTGAGAGACAACGTTTGACAGAAACGGCCCTAGAAGGTTCCGGAGTCCCTAGTTTTCCGGCCTCTTGCGCTGCTCAGGCCTGGCGCTTGGTGGAGCGCTGGGGGCGGTTAGCGGCGCTTTGCAGTTAGGAAGCGGCTTTCGGACAGCAAGGCTCGTAGCCTGCAGCGTCTAATCTCCCTGCCCCTCCTTGTCTCCCCCCTGCGGCTTGCAGGTGAAAGTGTGGTTCCAGAACAGGCGGATGAAGTGGCGGCACTCCAAGGAGGCCCAGGCTCAGAAAGACAAGGACAAAGAAACAGCTGAGAAGCCCTCAGACGACGGGACCCCGCCTTTCGATGGCGAGCAGGACGAGAGGAGCCGCTCGGAGGGCGAGGCCGAGAGCGAGAGCAGCGACTCTGAGTCCCTGGACATGGCCCCCAGCGACACCGAGAGGACTGAGGGCGCTGAGCTGCCTCTGCATCAAACAACCGTTATCAAGACCTCAGCCGCCGGCAACCTCATCACCGCCACCAGCCGCGCTGGGAGCTGCAGTGGCAGCAGCTGTAGTTTCAGCAGCAGCAGCGCGGGCAGCGCGGGCAGCGCCAGCAACCTCAGCAGCAGCAGCAGCAGCTCCTCAGAGCTGTCCTCTGTGCCCCAGCCCACCCTGCACAACACGGCCCCAAGCCCGGAAGCTGCCCCAGTACCGTCGGGCGGCCTATAGACTGGGCGAGGGCGGAGGGCCGGGGCCGCTGATCGTGTGCCTGCTTTTATGCCAGTGGCTGAGCCACGTCTGTTCACCAGGGGCCTTCAGGCCATCCGCCGCACTGCTTCTCCCCAGAAACCCGCAGCCCGCACTGTGAAGTGCGGTTGAACCGTTCCTCCCCCCAACCAGGGGTCTTGTCGCAAAGACTCGCACCAAGGACGCCTCAAACTTGTAAATAAAATGTTTACTATGGTTTGTAAAGGCCGCACGGCTTTCTGGGGCAATGCGGTCTTTAAGGTCCAGGCGCAGGGGAACGCAGCACAGGGAGTGGGAGGAGGCGGGCCACGGTGGGTGGCTCTAGCTGTGTGTAAGAGGTGCGGCCCAGAGACCTCCCTCCAGAGGTTTGGAGACTGTGACTAGTGCACATAGGTGGCATAGGTCACAATGACCAGCACTGGATGCATGTTGCGGGACCCTGGTAACAGAGCCGGCCTGAGAAAATGACTTATCCACCTGGAGCGTGGAGGTAATGAGAGAGTGTGCCACGTTCTCCACAGCTCCAGACCGGACAGAGTTCAAATGGAGAAGGCGGAGGTGGCGCTCAAGCCAGCCAAAGCCATACTGACTACCGTAGCCGGCTATCTGCTAGGTTGCTGGGGCATGGGTTAGGGGACTGAGGGAAGAGGCAGATTTATAGTGACTCTGAGGGGCTGGAAGTCCGGGTCAAAGTCCGAATAGACGCCTTGTTTAAAGATGCTAGAATAAGCATTTTGGGGAAGGAACTTTCTCTTGGCGGCAATGAAGCAAAGCCCCAACAAGAACTTAGACCAGTTGCCCCATATATGGCCAGTGATGAATCTGCAAACAGCGCTGTCAACAGACTTTCTCAGAAATAGGACTCAGCCCAACCAGCTCTTCCTATAAAGAGCAAACTGAGAGGGGATGGTTTACCCCATTGAAAGGTGAGATTCGGGGAGGGACGTAAACATGAGTCCCCACTTCTGCTGTTTTCTTAAAAGATGAGTAGAATCTCTAAGGTAGGCCCCACCCCATTTTCCTTCCTGGGAAGCCAGGAGTTAGTAAGACTTGAGTTGATAAAGCCTCTTTGGGGATATCATAACAAAACACCTACCCTCACTTTTTCACTCTTCCGACCCACAGATCCTAAACCTAAACTTCACTGCCATCAAGGTCATGCCCCACCCAAAACAAATCCTAAACCCCTCACTCTGTTTACCTTCAACTTGTAGAAGGAGGAAAAAGCCCAAGGACTTTCTCAAACCCACGGCCCTGCGCATGTGCAGGCTGTCAGAACAAATTGCAGACAATCTCTGCTCTCACAGGGATGTTGAAGCCCGAGAACCCAGGAAGCCCCCAGTACCCTGACCTGACTGAGAAATCAACAGGACTTTTTTTTTTTGGGGGGGGGGCATCACTACTCTTCCGTGGTGGGAGTAGGAGGCCCAGCTCCACTGCTGGAATTGAACCTCTGTCCCAGTGGGCCGCAGTCCTGCGCACAACCACTACGCCACCGGGGCTCAGCCCTCAACAGGACTTCTATCCACTTCACACACACCTCGCCCGCGTCCCAGGAGCAAGGGTCCCAGTGGAAGTTAGGGTACAAACGTCTAGGCAAGTCCCAAAGCAGTGCTGCAGCTCTAGGATGTGAGACTGCTCCCAGCCTCTCCACCCTCCACCCCAGCTCCCAGTGTGGAATCAGGGAAGGGGGCGTGGGGGGGTGGTGGAGACAAAGGTGGTCTGAGGAAACCAGAGGGGCAGGGTGCCTCGAGAGGGACCCCTAAGTTCATAGGACGGAGCCAGCGCTGGTTTCTAAGGCTGGTAGCATTTTAAGATTGACCGCTGCCATAAGCGTGCTCTACCAGGACTGAAGACCCTCCGCAAGCCCTCTGAATTCACCACTGCTACCAGAACTGAGAGAATGCCTCTGGACCTAAATTTTGTCCTTATGATGACGAAAGTCCCTGGACCCCCATGTATTAACATTCTGGAACCCTAACTTCCCCCCAATGTCCGATGGTGAGGCATTTAAGTTCAGTCTGCCGCTAAGGACCATAGGATGACTTCGTGCTGCCTGAGAAACGGAGCCCGAGCCCAGCCGGCAGCACAGCGGCGGGGTGGGTACTTTTTGCAAACCACAGTTGTTCTGGCACCTCCGGAGAGCGAGAGCTTACCAACTTCCCTGTGGACTCTCTGCCTAGCCCCCACGCCTCTTCTCCCAGACTAAGGAGAAGGTGGGGCGGAGGATGGGAAGGAAACTTGGATCAAGTAGTGTAACTTTGTTGTCTCATTTCTAGTAGATTTCCTCTTGGTTGGGCGGACGCCTGCAGGCTACAGAGCCGCCGAGAGATCCGACAGAGAACTCCCGCGTGAGGCAGGCAGGCTTGGACGGCGCCAAGACCGAGCCTCATCTCTCCCCTCTGCATTCTCCAGCCTTTCCCCTAGCGAAACTTTCCTGGGGTTTGAGGCGGGGAGTTTTCCAACACTCCATCAGCAAGAAAATAGAGTACCACTAGTCCCGGAAAGTTTAAAGTTAACTCGGAAAGGTACACCCCCGTAGGATCTCTGGGTTTCTGGGGGCAGGCAGGGTAGCCAAGAGAGAACATCTGCATTCTGGGGCGCCTTCGCGGGCCCCTGGCCCTTTGCTGGGTCCCAGGTTCAGGAATCACCCAGGCGGCTCTGGACGCTAGGCTGCCAGGGAAACTGCAAAGTGATACACGGAATTAAATCTAAGATCTGACACGGAAGGGAAGGCGAAATGTGGAAGGCCTGCGAATGCCAGGCGGGGAGAAGTGTGCTGAGCTGGCGGGAAGAGGCGGGCGCACGCTTTTCGCGAGCCGAGGCGGTTGCCTATTGTGCCGCCCGGGCTCGCACTTTCCTAAAAGCAGTGGGACCTCTTCTCGAGCTGGGTTCTGCGACAATAGCCCGAGACACCTTGGCGGGGAGCCCCCTCCGAACTAGGATCGCATGGCCTGCACAGCACGCAGAGCAACTGAAGGGTGAGAGAGAGGTGGGAGAAACCAGTCCCCTCTGCGAGAACGCGCGGGCACACAAGCCATCCCTCTAGACCTCTCGAATAGGTACACATACCCACAGAGACGCTCGAGCAGGAGAAGAATAGTTAGGGGAAAAGCGCCCAGGGCAATTAATTTTAAATTGTGGAATGATTTCTCCCAGCTGGCCAGGGAAACTACGAGGGGGATAGGGCACGTGCCAGACTTGCCAAATTTTAGATATGCCTCTGCCAGCCCCACGGGCAGAAAAAGTACCAAGACGCCCGCCGACACACATGCACAGGCAGCAAACGAAGAGGCAACATTCTGGTGTAGTCAGGGTGTTGTAGATAGAATCATGCATATAAAGCAAGAGATTCTTCTTCGAAGTGGACTTCTTAGATCGGAGGTGGAAACGTTTCCAGTGGCTGAACCACATAAAGCGGGCACTCCCTTTGCTCTCGGCTCAGCTGTCAAAGCCAAGAATGCACTGCTGGGACCTGGATGCGCCTGGATGTTGAGAGGGGTGATGGCCGTCGCTGTCGCTGCCTGACCCCTACCCCTACCGGGGTCAAATTTAGCGATGCTAATCCAGAGACTCAGCTGAAAATCGAACCAAAGAGATAATCTCCCACCCTAACAATGGGAGACAGAGAGATATGGGGGGGGGCGGGGAGGCGCTCCCTCAAGGAACAGTTATTAAAGTTCAATCTCTCTAGCATCTTCGTGTGGTTCCCCGTGCCCCCTTCTAAGTATACCTCCCTCCTGCACAGGGAGAGGGATCTGCCTTGGACATGACCTCAGTCTTTACAAACCAGAAGCCTATGGAATCTAGAAGGTGTCTTCAGGCTCCCGCCAGGATGCGAGGCTGCTGCGCCTGCGGAAGTTTGGGAATCCAGAGAGAACAATTGTGCGGAGTTGGCAGCAGGGGGCATGAACTATAGTCTACAGCCAGGGATTTTCAGGGGGAGGTATTAGAGTCGTGAACTTTTTAGTCCATCTGACTTTAACCTATCTGAGTTTTTAATCTGGGGACCTCCAGCCCAGCACCCAGACCTCATTCTGTCTCCATTGCCGAAAAGGCTGAAGGGGCTGTGAGGCAAGAATGCAGGAGAGAAGCCTGAGGTTTTTCCTTTCCTTTGTACCTTTGGCAATCCCACCTCATCCATCCTTCTTTCTCCCCTAAGAACAGGACTTCGAACTTGGCATCCCCAAGCAGTGAAGGTGACCAAAGGAATTCTGACCCCACAACAGTGAGAACAATCTGCGCCCTAGCATTCCTACCCTCTGGACACTTCAAGGTGTTTGTTAGTTCGTTTTTAGGCTTGAACTTCACGTGCTTTGGGTAGGAGAGGCGAACCTCAAATGAAATTGTGTTTCTGCACACTGGTCTCTCACATCTTCCCATTTTCAGGCTGCTGTGGGACTCTCCAGCATGACGAGGACAAATAAACAGGCATCATCATGACCTCACCTCACATGTGTGGATATAAGAGTTGCCACCAAGGAGTAGGAATCCAGGCTGTTACCAGTGTCCTTTCCCGGATTCCACCCTAACACAGGTTAGCACGGACCCTGTGGGGTTCATTTGGGAAGCCCCTCCCTTCCTTTGGGTCTCGGCTTCCAGTCATTTCAGAAACAAAGCAAGAAAACTTGTTGAAGTACTAATTTAGCCAACTTTTTTACCTAGGGAGGGAACTGAAGCCACTTGGAAGCAGTCTTCTGTAGCATCAGCATCAGGACCAATTGGGCCAAGAGGCAGTGCTGCAGCAGAGCCCACCCAATCAACCAGATTTCCATGCAGACCCTCTAGAGCTCACAGGACTTCTCAAAGAGCCCGGAGACTCACTGACCTTGGGATTGGAGGATCTTTTCCATCAGCCTCCCTTTTCTTTTCAGGACCCCAAAGGGCTTTTTGAAGTTTTGAAGGTGAGGTCCTTCCTGGGGCCTTCTTGGGACCAACATCCCCCCCTCCTCCCCATGGGACTCCGCTACAGGTGGCCTTGAGCTGCTAACCGGATGGTCAGCCCTTGGAAGTCACCAGCCACTCAGTGGGAGAAAAAGGAAGCTTTCCACTCCCTTAAAGTGCTGCCGTCCAGGAAACCCAAAAGGGCAGTTCTATTCTGCCCCATTATAGGGCTGTTAGGAGACAGACTAAAATGGACGGCAGTGAGAGAGTCTGGTTACACTTGTTCCCCAAAGAGTTGCCACCTGTGTGCTTTTTCTTTTTTATCAGCGTCACTCACATTTGGTCTTCTGCCAGCATGAGTGTTCATAACCCGCCACTCATGTATTCAAGTAGCCATCACCCCTGCACGTTTCTCTCTCCTCACATGCCCCCTTCTTTCCCTTCACTGTCCCTGGAGGAGGGGAAGAGTGTCCACCTCACCTGGTACCTCTGTTTTTTTTCTGGATTTCAACGACCAGCTGCTCAGGGTGAGGTTGGGGGTTAATGGCTTAAATAATGTTTGACCCCAGCCTGTTATGGTGGCATGGGACCTATGCTTCCTATAGTTCATTCAATAGTTACCAGCCTTGTGATCTTGGGACTATGAATTTAACCTTTCTGCTTCAATTGTTCCAATCTGTACAATGGGGTATAATGAAAGCTACCTCCCTCATATGTTTTTGTGCGGGTTAATTGCTTAAATGTGAAACTGAAAAGTAGCTGATATGCAACTGGCCTATACACTTAAATGTTACTATTCTATATTTTTCATCTGCTTGTTTACTCATTGTGGTCTTTATTGAGCTTTGTGGGCAGTAGGAGCTCCAGAAATGAATGAAAGAGTGAACGCAAGATGTAATGAACTAATGACTGAGTGAAATGCAAAACAACTGTTACTCTCCAAGACATTAGATCTTTGAATGGAGGCTCACGGAATGGAATGGGGTACAGTCTATAGAATGACCCCAGGAAACCTCGTCAAAAGAATAAAGTGAGTGACTTCCAGGGGTGACTTCTTGTCCTTATAAATCCCCTAAAGCACCCCCTGGCACTCCTGACATTCTGAGCAGTTGGCCCAGCATCCTGTACCCACACTAGACCTTCAATACAGGCTTGTCAGTTGCTCCAATTTGTGTAATGAAAGCTATCTACCTCAGTTACTCCTGGCAGTTAGAAGGAGAAGCAGCCAGGAATTTCTGACCCTGAATATTTGAGGTGTCTGGCTTTAGTAAGTGTCTGGGGTCCTAGGATGGAAAAATTAGATAGGTACCAGTGGCTGAAATGAGTTCAGGACCCATGGCATTTATCCAGTCCTCAGCTAGTTGAGGTAAGAGATTGTCTTCAAAATGGAAAGCAGACATTAACTTGCCCTTCAAAAGGAGAAGGCTGAGGGGCTGAGCCCCGGTGGCGTAGTGGTTGTGCGCGGAACTGCGGCCCACTGGTACAGAGGTTCAATTCCAGCAGTGGGGCTGGGCTCTCCTACTCCCACCACCGGAGAGCAGTGATGTCCCCCCCCCCCCAAAAAAAAGGGGAAGGCTGAGCCTGGGATTCTTGTGTAAAATTGAAGTTCTAGTACCCAACATAACATTCAGCACAAATAAGATATCCCAAGTGTTTCATAGATAAACAAATAATATAACTCTTGTTGTTATTTATAGTGTCTGTGTGTCTTCCATGGTTAGCATTGTAAAAGGAGGAAACTACTGAATGAGGACTCTGGGAGTGGGTTGGAGACCCTTAATACCTTGTTGAAATGCACAAGGGTTCTAGAAACTAAGGGTCACTTGAGATCACAAGAGGGCTAGGAATCCTGAGTGCTTGACTCACACAGCCCAGACGCTCCAGCGCCCACCTTCACCTTGAGTGGCGCATGCAGGTGGCTTTGGTAACCTTACTTGAATCTGACTTCGCTCCGCGGTAGTGGTTGTGCATGGTGGTGGTATTCAGCTAAATGAACTATGCTCGCTCCGCCAGCGGGTCCGTGAGTGAACCTGGATGGAATCCGAAGTTTCTTTCCTGCACTCTCCCTTCCCCGCACACTCCAGGCTTGGGAAAGGCACTGTGGGGGGAATGAGAGGAGAGCTTAGTCCTGCGGGCTTGCAAACGTCCTTGGTTTGTTTCGCTGAACCAGAGTCTTGTTCCCCACCCGCCTGAGGCAGAAATATCCTGGTCTGCCAATTTCTGCTTCCCTTTGATTTGTTAGAGCTGTTTATTTTTATTTCTGGGAATCAGGGTAAAGAGTGCAGCTGGCTAAGTTCCCAGAGCGTGGTGGGAGCTCCAGGAATGAGCGAGGGAATGAACGCATGAACGAATGAACTAGTGAGCGAATAGAATTCCTTCTTTCCCTGTCCCAAGTGCATGAGTCCACCGCGCTTCCTGCCCGACTTGGGTATCTCTGTGGAGAGACTTGCCCTCCACCGACTTCAGCTAAAGGAGTCCTTGGGATGGGCGAGGTCGGGCTTTACTCGCTCCAGTGCTGAACGTGCTAGCCGCCGCAGGCTCTAGCGTTTGCACCTAGCTCTGTGTAGACCTCCCTGAGTCGGAAGCGATTTCTAATTCCCAGCGCTTTCGCTGTGTATCTGGTCCACAGTCCGCGCCCTGCTCTCCGTGGATTCCTTTCCATTGCTGGTCAGGAGGCTGATAGGGGACCTGGGATCTCTAGCAGTCATCACAGCCGGATTCTCTTGTCCCTCCGAGCTAAGAATCCCTGCCTTGTGCAAGGACGGCTCTCCTGGGCTGAAAGTGTAGTTTGGTGGCTGAAAAAATGGAATGAGATAAGAGAACTTATAAGAGACTCAGAGGAGTCAAACTCAAGATTGTTGGCGACATACTTTAAAAACGTCATGTCCCCTATCCCCACTGGCAGCCGTGGGGCTTTGCTGTCTTTTCTTCCCCTTGATCTGCAGTTCCCATGTCCTTCCCACCTCATTCATTTGTTCCTCAGAGTTCTCTGTGCTTGAGCGATCCTTTCCTCCTGCGACGGCTTGTAGTTCCATTTGGGGTTTAAAGAAAAAGCTGGGCTCAGCTAGCTGGCTGCGTTCCTGGCCACCGGCTGAGATGGCAGGGTGTTACCTGGTTTGTGTGGTCTGATCACCCCGCTTTCAGATGGGGTGAGCGCCAGACTCTTCTAGGAAACAAAACGCAACGAAAATTGCCGATTCATTTTTTTAAAAATCAATTTAAATATGGAATGATTTGGCAAAAAATTTGTTTTTGTTTTAATTGCGTGGATGAACTATCCTCCCTATCCGTATAATTAAGGAGCCAACTGTGTTGTACTCCTGACCTCTGGGCCGGTCACAGGCACATCAATCCATCTGTTGGTTGGTCTCTCTCTCTCTTCTTCTCAATGCTCCTCTCCTCTCTTCTTCTCGCCTCCCCCTCCCTCTTTCCCACCACCCCCACATTTACTGTTTGAGCCCATCCCCTCTTTCTGCACAGGGGACCACTGAGGAGCCCTTATGACTTAGTGGCCTTCTGGGAAGAAAGATAAGTTATAGGCTTTTCCGAGCTACCTGTGGGGGCAGTCCTGCCAAGTCCAGTAGGGTCATTGTAAGTAGAAGGTGGAGGGTTTTATGGCTCAGAATGGAGTGTTCTGAAAGGTGCCCCAGGCGCTGTCTTTCCAACAAAAATCTTTAGCTGCGGGATTTTTAATTTCCCTTTCTTCCTGCTTTTTTGTATTGAAAAGACCTCATCAATTTAGGACAACCCCTCCTGATGCCTCCCTCAAATCCTTTCCAGCTCTTTCGTTGAGCGCATCCTGGGGTTTGCTCAGCAACCTGCAGGCAGAGAAGTGTGTCCTCCAGGTCAGTTCACACTCCCAGTACCGAGTACAGCCACAGCGATTCTCCCTGTGGCCAACAGTGGGTGGATAATGGCAACAGTTTCTACCCTGTTACCATCGCTACCACAAGCACACCGCTGGTTCCCTCTGCCTGGGAGCGTGTGCACAGGCACGGTTTGCAATCACTGTTGATGGCAGTGCGTGCTATTGAAACGTAAAGGAAAGAGAAACAAACCCTTCACATTCTTCTCCCAAACTTGAAAGTCTTTGATGGCAATCAACTTTCACAGCAACTCTTACATAGATCTGCTTTGAAAAGCTGAGAGTGAGGTTGGGTGATTTTGACCCAGCTGAGCCTCTGACTCAGAAATTCACCAATCCCTGGGCTTCTGTGATTCCTTCTTCAGTCTCAAAATTTAGAGGAGAAAAAAATTGTTTTCCTTTTTGAGGAAATATTCATCTTACCTCCAACCACCTGCCATTGTGAGTGTACTGGTAACTACAATGAAAACTATTTAGAATAGGCACGTGGGGAAAAGCCCGCTGGTGGTCTGCCTAGCTTGGCTTCAAAGCGCCCCAAAAACTCTCTTCGGAAATAATTGCCACAAGCAGAGCACTTACTGTGCAGCCCAGGCCTTGAGACAGAAGGGTGCCAGTGAGCTTTAGGAGGCACAAGAACTGTCCACCACTGAGCTCCCCAGGCCTCCCTTCCCATCCCACTGACTCCTTTCCTTTCCTCTCTGCCCTTGGCCCCAGTTCCTGCCTCTAGGCAAGGGAATCCAGCCACCTGACAGGTGGTGCCTCCTGTGGCCGAGAGATGACAATGGCGTTGCCGCCCCGACGGTGACAATTAGCCCCTAGCAGCACTCACCCTCCCGCCCCCACCCCCACCAGGAAGAGGTGGGGGGGAGGGGGAGACAGACAGGCCAGGGTGGGGCGGAGGTTGCCCTGGCTTCGGAGCGCAGCGGTGGTGCTGGTGCCGGGAGGAGCTGGAAATTTATGGTCTGTGTATACTTTCTGGCTCCAGAGTTGAACGCATCAAAAGGATGGGGCCCTAGGACAAGAACGTAGGCCAGAGTTGTCCTGGCCATGTATGGTGTCCGTGGCTCTCTTCTTTATGCCAAACTGCGAGCATAAACTGCTTCAGGAGGACGTGGGGAGAAGTGGGTGCTCAGGCTGTGCCTCCGAGGTCCCCAAGTGAAACAGGCTTCCTGGGGGTCAGGTCAATAGCAGCCTTTGCTGCTTTGTGGAGTGATTTCAACTGGCCACCTCCACAGGAAGCCCAGGAGTGCAGAGTGGAATTGCTCCATCAGCTTTTCAAGGCCATAGTCTGTGGGAAGGGGATCTCTGGAACAGCCTTTGGAAGCACCTTTGCGTGCCTTCCAACTAATGCCTTCAAGCATTAGAGGTGCACAGGGATGCTAGCTGCTTGGTGGGATTCTAGCCCAACCGGGGGGGGGGGGGGCTGTGGTCCCAAGAGAAGGCAGGTGTCCTGAGTTGGTTCCTCTGAGTCTTCTGTTTAGGACATGCCTTTTTTCTCTGCCCTGGCAACCCAGAGATGATTCTGGAATGAAAGTGACATACAAAGAGCTGGGGCAAATGACCTCTGAGGTAGAAGTGGGAAGACAAGTTAGACATTGATCCACTGCACGTGGGTCACTTCAGGGCGGGCCTAGAGATCTATCTGCTTGCACTTCATTCTCACACCAAGCCGGGTCACACCGCCCTCTCCAGGTCCCCAGGTGGAGCCATGCACCAGCACAGGGGCTCTGACCTAAGCCAGGCATTCCGGGTAACCCTGGTCCCTTTACTCATGTGGTCACGAGAATTGAGGTGTCACTGAGTGAAACCACATAGCTCACATAGTTGGCCAAGTGTGACTGGACCTCTAATAGACATGCTCTTTCAATGGACATGGAGTGTATTGTCCAGTTCTGTGTGTCAAACAAGGTCCTGGGATGTCCTAAAGGATTGGTCACTGCCAAAAGGTGAAACAACACAGTCGAGGTTCCTTGGGAAACAGCCCTGGTGATCTACTCAGTAAGGCCAGAGCCTTGGAAAGACGGTGGTGGTGGTGGTGCCAGTGGCAGCGGTGTTTTCCTCTGCACACAGGCAGTGGCGACTTTTCTGTAAGCAACAGCAGCAGCAAGGGCGGATGGGACTCTTTTGTCTTGAAGTTTTATGTGAACTAAGCCATTAACTTCTCACCCAACCCCCCAGGTAAAGTTTAATTGCCCAAGGCTAAGTACTTCCCTGACTGCTAAACCACAGACTGCCTGACTCTCCTACAGGCTGAGGGGGGATGGGAAGACCTGGTGATCTGCAGGGGCACAGATTAGCATCTAGACCACTTGTCACCTGGAGTGGCGAGACATCTGAATCCATTGGGTGTCATCTAACGACAGCAAGATGGTAAGAAAAGAGGGAACTAATTTTCATCTTTCTGTTTCCCCGTTTTGCATTACTTACACGAACCATCATATTCATGAAACAAATACTTTCTCTCCTGAATTAAGAGTCGCTCTTCTCAGGAACTAAGACTGCCAGGTAAGAGCAGGTTAACGTCGCACAATGGACCTGGTGGGCTTGTGGGCTTTTAATCAGACTGCGAGGGAAGGGGCCTGAAAGGCTCTTCACCCAACCAAGCAATAGGTGGCCCATGGGGGTCAGTGGAACAGAGCCACCATGACCCCCAAACTTTTGGCTATTACTCGGGGGGGGGGGGACACTTGTTAATAGTACCCTGCCGAGTAAACTCTCTGGGAGCTTCCTGGACTCTGGCTTCTCACCGTCTGCCTTGTTTTGATTTATAGGATCCTCCAGATCAAGGGACTCTATGCTCTCGGGTCTGATTGAAATACCCACAGGAGAATGCCCAATGGTGACAATCTCTCACCAAAGTCTTCGGATCCTTTCTGTAAACTGTCCTGACTGTGGAGGACACCTCTCTTGACTTTGGCATTTTAGGTGAGTGCATCCTTAGAAATTTCCTGCAATAGGCATACTGCATTGGTGGAGGTGGCGAGGTAGCTGAAAAATAGGATGAGGTGTAGCGGTAAAAGGAGCAGAGGAGAGTGAGAAAGAACAGAATGAAAAGGGAGAAAGAAGAAAGAACTCTTAAAATAAATGGGGTTTTGGAGCATTTTTAAGGGGGTGGGTGGGGTTGACACAATTGGTTTGGGGCTGGGCCATAAATTAACAGAAGATTTATTCCTCAATCAGGAAAAAAAGCCATTAGGATATTCTTGGCTTCATCTGTGGGAAAATAATTTCTTTGATTGAGTTGCCCCAGAAGACCCTCAGAAGCCTAATCCCCTCCGCCTTGAAGGACCCCCTCTTTCCTGCCTGCCGGAAGAAGGGGAGAAGCAGGAGACCCCAGGGGGAAGAGGCAATTCCATTTTTTTGTTCCAGCATCTTGAATTTCACTTGAAGCGTTTTTACTTCTTGATTTGATTCCTGCTGCCTTGGAGATTTGGGAATCTTAGAGGGAAAATCCTTCCGCAGAAAACCCCAGCCACCGACCCGTCTCCATAAGCCATCTATCCCTCCAAGCATGCCTCCTCCTCCCAAGCAAAACAAAACAAAACAAAATGACACCACTACCACACCACTACCAAAGCAAACCGAAATAAGCAATTCATCTGGGGAAGTTCCACAGTGAATGGAAGGACCATGCATGTAAAGTTGTTCCGTGTGAGCAGAGTGTGCCCCAGGGTCTGTGAAAGGTCTGTGAGAGCCTTTCAGGACATCAGTGAAGTGAAAACGATTTTCACCAGAAAAGGCTACTTCCTTTTGCACAAGAGTCCATTGGAGTTTCCCAGAGGTCATGGGAGGTGTGGGGACATCCTGGTCTTCAGAGCCTAGGAAATGCACAGGGATGGTCTGGTGTTTCAGAAATGTTCCTGTCTCCACTGTATAGTTAAAACTGTGCCATGTTGGGGTTTACATTTCTGTTGACTAAACTAAAATGGAATGAAAAATGTCATTTCTGAGTTGTACCAAAATACTGAAATAAAACAATCCCCACTACTCCAACTAAACCCGCCCCCCCCCCAAAAAAAAAAAAACAACAGCTCCATGCTGTGGAGCCAAGGTAAACTCACATAGACCCTATAAGACAGGACGAAACTGCCCCTGTGTGTTTGTGAGACTGCAGTTCTTTGCAGAAGTAGAAAGTCTTATCCATACAGGAGGAGATAGTCACAGATTTTGAAAACTGCCCTCATCAAAGAAATTCTGCTGGAATGATTTCATATACATCAATAGATGTTACCACACCAGCACATGGCCTTCAAGATTCCCAGTCCTTTTTAGACGGCAGAGACATCATATGGTGCACGTGGTTAGGCGCTCAATCACCACTCGAAAGGAAGGGACCAGTTGTTCCTTGGAAGAGGCACCTGATGATTTGCTTCTGGAAGGTCACAACTTTGACAAACTCTCTGGGGAAGTTCTATGTGGAATCAGTCCCTTGCAACCAGCAGCAGCAGCAGCAGCAGCAAGGGGCTTGAAGATCAGAAATGTCTAAGATTCTTCCTTTAGGGATACTGCTTTTTTGTGTGTGTGTGTGTGTGGGGGGGGCATCACTGCCTCTGGTGGTCGTGGGCGCTACCCAGCGCTGCTCCTGGAGAGCCGCTGCTGCATTTGAACCACCAAGCCCGTGGGCTGCAGTCCCGCACTCAACCACTTACGCTATCGGGGCTCAGCCCCTAGGAATACTCTTAAAGTGAAGTGGGAACTTAGTCACTTGAACTCGAGAGCTACATTTGTATCTGGGCTCTGTACTTTGGTATCTTCATGATCTTGGGTCATGTTCTTAACTCTTTGAAAACTTTATTTCCTGCTTTTGTAAAACGGAGATGATGAGGTTTCCTGTTAGTAAACTATGGGAAGACAGTACAGCAGATGCTTGAGAGCATCGTGTCTGGAGGCACACTCCTTGAGCTTGTATGTCAGCTCAACCCAGATGATGTGGGGCTAATTTCAAACCTTTCGTGGTTCGATTCCATTGTCAGTAAATTGGAGTAATAATACCATCTCCTTCGTGGAGTCCCTGTGTGGATTACACTCATTCATATGTGAGAGCACCAAATCCTCACCACTAGACCGCCAGGGAGCGTTACACTCGTTCATATGTGAAAATCACGTAAGGAACTGCAGCTGGCCTATTTGTTGTGGCTACTTGTGGTGACATAGCTCTGACTCATAGCAACCCTGTGTGCGACAAAATGAACCACCACCTGGTCCTGGTCCATCCTCCCAATTGCTCTTATGTTCAGGCCCATTGTTGCAGCTGCGGTGTCATGCCATCTTGTTCAGGGCCTGCCTTGTTTTCTGTCTTTCCACTTTACCTAGCAAGATGTTCTTCTGCAGAGACTGGTCTCTCCTGATGGCATCTGCACAGCACCTAAAGCTATTCCCTGAGTTGTTATGGATGCAGTTATGCCCTGTCTTAGTGGAATCTTAATGTCTGTCCCCCAAAATATGACTCTGTTTGGAAACAGGTCTTTTTGTTACATCAGCGAGATAATGCTCAAATAGGATGGGTCATAAACTTAATCTCTTCTGAGTTATGAAAAGTGGAGACTAGATAGAGAAAGAAGCCCCAGCATTTGGATGCAACTGAGAGGTGAGCTGTTTGAACTTATATATGTGAAAGATAGATTCCAAAGAACACCAACGGTTATAGGCAGCTATTAGATACTGAAACAAAGAAGAAGCTACATCCTTCAAAGCCACGTCTTGAATTTGAGGAACTTATCTTTAGAACTGTGAGAAAATAAATTTGTCCTTAAAAGTCTCCCCCTTGTGGTATTTTTGTTAGGGCCCCACTAAGATAACCAAGATAAGCATATTAGATATTGCTACTGGCACACATATGAGTTGCAAAGCTTGGATGAAAAAATTTCAGCCCTATACATTTTAAGTTGATATACATTAAACTGCAGGTTTTTATGAATTATTAAGACATAAACTAGTTATTCATTCGAAGTAGTTGGACTGGTTTCAAAAGGGTAGCTTTTGTACTTTCCAAAGCATAAATATGTCCTGTGGATCCATCATTTCCAGTTATTCCTCCTTCCTCATCTCCTGGGTGCTTAGCAATCATTTCCTAATGATCACACTATGGAGTTGAAGATGATGTGACATCCCATAAGTGACTGCTGGTCGTAGGCTTAGAGAGTTAGGGCTGCTGATGGGTATGACCATACTCTTGGTTTTCAACCAGGTTACCCAGGCAATGATCCTTTTATCAATCCTTTTGAAGCGAAAAAAATTCCTCAAATATCACTCCCCCAAAGATTTAGCTCCTGTCATTTCTTCTGTGGGTGAATTTTCTAGGGACTGTATTAGGCAAATATAATAGAGAAGACTGTATGATTTTTGTCATGCTTCTTTCTGATCCTGAAACATCCCTAGGCATTTAGCTGTCACAAGAACTACTCCTGAGTGTTTTCATTTTCCTTTTCTGTTTGCTATTGTGCTATCAAATTTGCAGGCACTTCCAAGAAAACCAAGAATATGGTCATATCCATCAGCAGAAACAAGATGACTTACCCAATCAAGGCAATGCTTCACTTGGCTGAAAAGGTGTGGCATGCATTTTTTAATGAAATACTTTTGTTGGGGGCTTTAACATTTCCTATCACACTCCATACAATCCATTGTGTCAAACACATTTGTACAAAACCTGCCATCATTATTTTTTTTCTTTTCTTTTTTTTTTTAGGCATTACTGCCCTCAGGTGGTGGAAGTAGGAGGCCCAGCCTTTGCTCCTGGGAGCCGGAATTGAACCTCCATCCCAGTGGGCCGCAGTCTCGCGCACAACCATTACGCCACAGGGGCTCAGCCCCATTATTTTCAAAGCATTCTCTTCACACTTGAGCTCCTGATATCAGCTTCTCATTTCATCCCCTTCCTGCCCCTGTCCTCCCTCCCTCATGAATCCTTGATAAGTTATAGTTTTTATTTTCATATCTTGCAGCATACTCTATTGCCCCTCACCCATTTTTCCATTATGCATTCCCCTGGGAGGGGGTTATAGGTTGATCTTTGTGATCAATTCTCCCTTTCTACTCCCACCCTTCCCTAATCCTCCTGATATTTCTACTTTCCTTGTTGTCCCTGAGGGGTTTATCTATCCCAGACTCCCTGTGTTTTGTGCTTCTATTTGTTGCAGTGTGCATGTTCTGGTTTAATCCAATTTGTAAGGCTGTAATGACGTCATGATAATGGGAGCAAGGAAGCGCCAAGTAACTAGAGGAAAGTTGTGTTTCATCGATGCTATACTACATCTTGAATGGCTCATCTCCTCCCTAGGAACCCTCTTTGAGGGGATGTCCAACTGTCTACAGATGGGCTTTGGGTCTCCACTCCACCCCCCCCCCACCCCATTCACATTGGGTATGATTTTGTTCTGGGTCTTAGATGCCTGATACCTGATCCCATCAACACCTCATGATCACACACCCTTCTTCCTTGTAGGCTTTATTGCTTCTCAGATAGATGGCTTATTGCTTAACTTCAAGCCTTTAAGACCCCAGATGCTATATCTTTTGATAGCCAGGCACCATCATGACATCTGCTTATACACCCATTTTGTCTTCAGCAATCGTGTTGGGAAGGTGAGTCTCACATAATTTTGTGTATGTTTTGATCAGTGCTCTGGTTCTGTTTTCTGACTTCTACATGTCTATGTTTACTGTATTCTCAGCCTGGCTCCCCGCTGGTACCAACACCTCACATCTGAACACACAAGGGAAAAAAAAAACAAAGCAAGCTTGTTTCTGCTGATGTTCTTCTCATTCATATGTGACCGAGTAGAATGTGATTCATAGGATTTTCTTGGCTATAATCTTTATGGAAGTAATTCACTAGGACCTTCTTTTACTGCACCATTGAAGGAATGGAAATGATCAGCTTTTCAATTCGTCAGCCTCAAACCATTTGCACCACTCAATGACATCCCCTCCTCCCGACTATATATCTTCTTGAAGAGGATACTCTCTAACTTAGTTTATAATCAGAACTGGTCACACTGGATTCACATCTCACATGCCCATCCTGTCATTATGGCTAGGACAATAGAGTGCTCAGATTGTGTTAGCCTCAGTTGCGACATTACTTTGGCCCACTGAGATCCCTGAAAGGTCACTAGGTATACGTGGTTGGCTATTTGGCAAGGACTGAGGGAAATGGAAACTGAAGAGGCAATACAAAATCCACTATGGTATGTACAATATTATGGATTGAATTGAGTTACTCCAACATTTGTTTGTAAATCCTAACCTCCACACCAGTGGTTATAATCCCATTGAGAAGGTTTTAAAAAATGTTAATGAGACAATATTAACGTAGGGTGTGTCTTAATCTCTTTTGAGATATAAAAGGGGTTAAATAGTGACTGAGCAAGCAGAGATGTGGATGAAAGCTGCCCTATTAACAAGATCACCCAGGAGCCAAGGAACTGAAGCTGAAGAGAAATGCACTACAGCAGCACTACATAATGAAGACAACCTTAACTTACATCACAGTTAAGCCATAATTGTTACCCCTGGCTATGGAAAAAGAGACACCTGATTGGTGGTGATGGTCTTATAGCAGGCAGGGGCAGAGCAGACTGACAGCACTTTGTTCATCCTAGCTTGATGATAGTGGCCAGAGCTGTTTCATGTCTAGGGTACATAAAAAAAAGATGTAATTGTACTTTGTCACCTTATCACAGAGCTGTGTGCATTATGTGCACTAAAGACAGTGGTTACACTTGAAGACTGGAATTCTGTCGTACTAAAAGTGGGGATGATGGCCTTCTTTTCTCTTTTTTTTGCATCGTTAGCACTACATTCTTGCCTTATCCACAATGAGCTGGTTGATAGGTAAAGGCAGGAGAAAGGGGAAACTGATCCCAATAATTGACTTACAATCCCCTCATACCCCATTGTGGGGTGCAGATGAACAGCAGAAATGTGGATGAAGGGAGGCAGCGAATGGTGTAAAATATGAAAATAAAAATAAGTTATAAATTATCAAGGACTCAAGGGTGCGGAGATAGAGAATTGAGGACTAAAAAGGATCTGATACCAAAGACTCAAGTAGAGAGAAAATGTTTTGATCACAATTATGACAACATATGTACAAATGTGCTTGATTTAATTGATGTATGGATTGTTCGAAGAGTTGTAAGAGCCCTCAATAAAATGATCTGTTAAAATTTAAAAATAATTAAAGCCCAGTTGCCTTGCAGTTGATAACAACCTCTGCGGACTCCATATGTGTCAGGATAGGACTGTGCTCCATGGGGTCTCCAGTGGCTGTGCCCTTTCAGAATCTGATTGCCAGCACCCTACCCCAAGATGCTGGAGTAGACTTGAATTTCCAGCCTCATGACTAGTAGCACAGTCATCTAGTGCTTAACTATGGGTTCCCCTCAGACTCCTGTCAGCCTTACAGGGTCTATTGATGACCACCTACCCCCTCCCCGCCCCAAGGAAGGCCTCCTCAACAGTAAGCGAACAGGGTTGGAACAGCCATAACAATTCCTATAGGGTAGGCTCTGCCTTGACTGCTAAGCACAACATCAGCTGTGTAGAATCCACTAGCCACTCTGTGGGGAAAGTTGAGACTTTCTGCTCCCATAAAGACTATAGTAGCCTCTGAAACACACAGGGCAGTTTTACTCTGTGCTGTGGAATCAGTATGAGTCAAAATTGACTTGATGGCAATGAACGAGTGATGTTGGTCCATTGCTTTATACCACATCTTCTTAGAAAGACTCAGGGGAGAAATACATTTCAGATTTCACAAACGTGGCTAACTGTGTCTCCTCTTGAAGTTGATGTACTCTTATCTTCAGCTGCCGGGACTTGTCTAATTTGTCTGCAGTATTCAAGAAAGGCAGATTCCTAGTATTCCCATAATAGAACCCAATTTGTAGCTCTAGAATGAGGTGATGCCTAGATGTTTGAATTTTTAACAAGGTCTCTTGGTGACTGAATTATTAGGCTAGCTTATAAAAGAATTTATTGACACTGAGTCAATTTCAATCCGTACCAACCCACAAGGATAGATTCCAATAGGGTTTCCGAGGCTGCGGTCACTGGCAGAGTTGAACAGTCCACCCAATCAATTTGGAGCTGAGCTCCATGTTGTGCTTGTCGTTAGGCACCCTCGACTTGGTCCTGACCCTCTGTGACACTGTGGGCAAGAGAAGGAGGCACTGCACTGGTCCCACCTCATTCTCCCAATAGCTAGCTTTGAGCCCATTCGCGGAGGCATGGTGCCACTCCACCTTGTTTAGGGTGTCCCTCTTTTTTTCTGACCCCCTGTTTTACCAAATATGCTGTCTTTATCCAGAGGCTGAACCCTGCCGGATGACACGTCCAAAGTATGAAAAGCAGAGTCTCACCATCCTCCCTTCAATGAAGCATCCTGGCTACCCTTCTTCCCAGATAGATTTGTTTGTTCTTCTGGTAGTTCACGGGCTAGTCAGCTGTCTTTGCCAACACCAGGGTTCAAATCCATCCATTCTCCTTTGACCTGCATTGCTCATTGCCCAGATTGTGCACGCACTTGAGGTGATCGAAACTGTTATTGTTTGAGTCAGGCATATTTCAGTCTTAATTACAGTTCCCCCCCGCCTTTTTTCCAGCTTTGTGTGTGTGTGTGTGTGTGTGTGAGTGTGTGTGTGGCATCACTGCCCTGGTGGGAGTAGGATGTCCAGTCTTGCTCCTGGAGAGCTGCTGCTACATTTGAACCGCCAACCCTGTGGGCCCCAGTCCCACACACAACCACTAGGCCACTAGGGCTCAGCCTCAGCTTTGTTTTTTGAACACTCGCAGGAGATCTGGTTTACTCCCAATGCAACACTTTGATTTCTTGACTGGTCCTTCCATGGGCTTTGATTATCAACCCAATGACAATAAATCCATGCCAACTTTAGACTTTTTTCTACGTATGGTGTTATTCATCCATTTTTGAGGATTTAAAAATTTTTTTTGGTTGAGATGTGATCCATACAAAGGAGCTTCCTCAGTAAGGGCTTCAAACCTTCTTTGCTTTCAACAAGCAAAATAGTATTCTTTGCATCTCCCTGGTGGATAACTTGTCTTCTTCTTTTTTTTCCTTTTTAGGCATCAGGTGGTGGGAGTCGGAGGCCCAGCCTTTGCTCCTGGGAGCCAGAATTGAACCTCCATCCCAGTGGGCCGCAGTCCTGCGCACAACCACTACGCCACCGGGGCTCAGTCCCAACTTGTCTTCTTGTAATTGTGATGACACACCTTCATTAGTCCATCTTCTCAGGTGATTTGCTTAGCACATGTAGTGAGCCTGGGTGATGGAAAGGTATGACTTTGACACGTGCCTTCAAAATTTTTATTTTGGTTTCTGCTTCTGCCTCACCCTTCTCTTGATTTTTCAGCAGCTTTCATAGTAAGCTAAAATTGGGCATGCTTTCTCTCTGTGCGGGTTCCTGGGAAATTCGCAGTCTAATCTGCAGGCTAGTGGCTAAAAAAAAAAAATTCAAAGTTAGGTGGTGTGGACTTTGATGCAGATCTCAATTCTGGGCTCATATCTCACCCTAATTTTATTTTAACCCCCCTCTAATTTTCTAAGGAATAAACCTTCCTGTATGGTATTTTTTCCACACTCACCATCTTGAATCATTTTGGAAATGAAGTAAGTTTTATCAGCTAGTGCACTGGCAGGAAGTTAGGGACACACTGGGCTGGGCATTTGGAAGACTTTTTTTTTTTTGTCATGAAGGACTGAATGCAGAGATGTTGGCAAGGTTCAGGGAGCCAAAAAGAGTTCTAGAGGACAAACAATATCAGGAAGTTATAGTCGTCACTGGCCCATGAGGAAGGGAAATAGATTAGTTTCTTATTGCGGCTACAACAAATTGCCACAAATGTAGTGGTTTAAAACAACAAAAACACAGCACTTGTTTTTCTTTCTCCCAGTTCTGGAGGCCAGACATTCAAATTGAGTTTTGCTAGTGTGACAGGTTTTATGTCGACGTGGGTGGGCCAGGATTCTCCCATGATATGATCTCACAATCCGTGGCGAACTACATGATGGGATCTTCTGTGAAGCAGCCAAGTCATTGTGGGCAAGATAGATCTCCTTAAATTGGTACAGCACTGAGGTAATCGAGGGAGCTTTTATTCTGAGCGTGACCTCCTCTCAGTAGAAGTGCACAGTGTGTGGAAGCTAGCTCACATCTACCAGTTGGCTTGGGTCCTGAATCTGGTTTTTTGACCTACAATTAGGTGGCCTGCTGATTCTAGGAACCACTCTTGGATTGTGGACTTTGGATTCATTGCGCAGAGCTTAGATGCATTCAACTTTGCATCCACCAGCCTGCGGTCTTTCTGCTTCCTGTTTGTGAGCTCCTGCAGCTTCAGGAGTCAGGAGTAGTCATCAATTTACATCTGACCCGTGGACTTGGACCAGATGGAACTCACCCACTTCTGTAATGATGTGACCCATTTCTTGATATGCATCTCTTTCTATATACATACACATCCAAGCGCCGCTGATCTTGCTTCTTTAGTAAATTCAGCCTGCCTAACATATCTGGGTCAATACTAAGGTATTTGCCAGACTGATTCCTTCTGGAAGTTCCGGGGGGTGGGGGAGGGGGCGCGCGCAGAATCCATTGTTGGCCTTGTGAAGCTTCTCCTGACTAGCATTTCTTGACTTGTGACTGCATCATCCCAGTGTCCACTTCTTGGGTCACCTTGTCTTCTTTTCTGTGCCAAACCCCTGCTGCCTTCCTTTTATAAGGGTTCTTGTGATTTCATCTGAACCTTTGAGGTAATCCAGGAACATCTCTCATCTCAATATCCTTTCTTTTTTCTTTTTTTCTTTTTTGCGCATCACTGCCCTCTGGAGGTCGTGGGAGCTACCCAACACTGCTCCTGAGATCTGCCACAGGATTTGAACCACCAAGCCCACGGGCCTCAATATCCTTTAGTAATCACAGGTGCCAAGCCCTTGTAGTGATGTAAGGTAGCAAGATCCAGCGGTTCGGAACGGAATATTTTTGGAGACCATTATCCAGGGTCTTGGTTCTTCTGTACACAGAGTCGATAGGAGTCTGCACTGATTTGAAGGCTCTCACAACTATAACAATCAGCCATAGAGGAATGGTGTTGCTGGAGTCTGGAGCCAGGGGAGAGACTGTGATCGTGGGTAGGTGAGCTTGCACCTCTGTGAGGGACCCCAAAAAGGAGGAGCATGAAGGAGAAATAACCCCACCTCCCTCTCCAGTGCATCTTGTAGGTTAAGGCTAAAGAAAATACCCATAGAAGGTAACCTTCTTGGAGCAGAGGAGAGTAGAAAAGGGGGCTGGAGGTCAGTGGAGAATGACCACACCCAGTAGGCTGATTCATGAGCACACCAACCCCTCTGGGCTGTGGGGCTGACCACTGCCCCAGGCTTTTCACCGTGTTCCCGGGAAGAGGCTTCGGAGCTGGACTCTAGCACACAGACACTTGCTCCAAAGCTCATGGAGATTTGGTTCTGGTCCCTTCTGGATGAGAGATCATCTGAGACATTTGTGGTTGAGTTTCAGTCCGGGTTTGGATTTCTCCTGGTTATCCCTTGAGTTTCAGTCCAGGTTTGGATTTCTCCTGGTTATCCCTGCCAGTCAAACGTGGCAGTAAAACACACACACACACACACACACACACACACACACACTCCATAAAGAATCTGTTGAGGTTCACATACAAGAGATTGAGAAGTAACAAGATCCTGCGCATTCAAGAAACCACATTCTGAAATCAGCACCAGCTCTCCCCCCTCTCTCACAGAAGATTGCAGTCCCAGGGCCTTGCACTGTGTATCTTGTCTTCAGGAACCCCATGCTGTTCTGGAGACTTGCAGTGAAATTACGATACCTTGCATACCTTAGCTGCCATCTCTATAGAGAAATTTAAAACCAAGCTGGGGTCCACAGGGGCTGTGGGTTGGTTTCTGGTATGGCGAGCTGAGCCCAGGGGATTGCAGACATAAGCACAGCTCCAAGGCCACCATTTCACAGAATTGCTGCCCCTTTGCCAGCTTCCTAATGGGCACCCTGCCTTCTTTCTGTGACCAGGCTCTACATGCCTGTCACTGCAGTGGACAGCACTGCATAACCTCTGCCAACTCCCCTCTCCCAAATGAGATCACAGGGGCCTCGACTGGCAAACCGGCTGGGATTGACATCAGGCATTTTGGGAAGCTCTTGGTCCAAATTCCTGCCTCCGAATGATTGCCTTGCCTTTTTTTTTATATTGATATTTGAAACTAAAGACAAAACCAGCTGCTTTTTGAGGGGTGGGGGGAAAGCAAAACATGAAAAGAATCTCTCATATTCCTCTTCCATTCCCCCATCCCAAGCTCAAACCAATAAAATGAGCTCAGTCGATAATTCAATCTCTCGCCTTGTTGACTGTGACTAAAGCCAGCAGCAGCAGCCCAGCAGGGAACTCTCATTGATGAAAAATTTATCATTAGTAATTTTATTAGCTTTAATGGAGCCAGCAGGGGCTATGGATAGTTTCAGTATTCTTTTTCCTAAGGGTACCAATGTGCTACAATATTGATATTGGTTGAACAACACACTTTGGAAAATACAATCCCCAGAAATGGGTTCTATAGATATTTGCTGCTTCTATTTTTCTCTTTAACATTTCTCAGGGCTTAGTAACAAATGTACCGTAGTTATTATAATAATCCTCAAAAGAGAGACACTCATCAGTCATGGCTTAGAACACCCCCTCCCCCACCCCAGTGAGAATACCTTAAAATGTCTTGTTTGATCAGAAACGGCCATCCATTAATTGGCAATTTAAGCAAGTAACTTAAAGGAAGAAAGACAATTTAGGTTAATGAGACAGTTGGCCTTTTGAAGTGGGACAGGACCAGGGATGAGCTCACTGCTCTGCCAGGAGCCATTACATCAATTTGGTGTAAAAGGTAAAGGGGCACAGTTCCCTCCTCCAGTTTCAAGAAAAGATCATGCACACACAGATTTACCGTCAAGCATGGAAATTAGATGGCTGGCCCCTCCAGCTTTCTGGCAACCACCAAGCTGTTGAGGAAGCAGCCGCAGCTGCCCTGGCTCTTCCTGGGAAAGATGATAGGCCTGGAGTAGGTTTTGCACCGTGGCTCTCGAGAGAGCCACACCAGGTCCTGACAGGACCGAACCCCTGGACCCCAGGAGAAGCAGATGGGATTGCTGATAAATGAGTTGAAAGGGTAGAGGACCCTTCAGTGGGAGCCAGCTGGACTTACTGAGAGCTATGCCATAGAGAGGCAATCTCAGGGCCAGGCTGCCTTCCAATGTTCACCAGAGACATGTATATGCTTTGCCGGTCACCCTTCAAAGAAAGGTGTCAAGGGACTTGATGAAATGGGGAAATCAGGTACCCTGTTGATAAAGCAAATAGGGAGAATCAATAGAGCTCAGGTCAGGCATTCCCAGACCCCCAGTGATGAGTCATTGTTACAATGGGTTGATGGTGATGAGTCTAGCCAAGGGCATGGCCCACATTTGAAGAGAACATCTGGGATTGGGGTGGGGTGGGGTGTTACCAGGGATAAAGACATCAGAAGGCCTGAGTTCCGTTCTGACACACTGCCCGTGCTGAATTCACTTATTGCCATCATCCAGTCACCACATCTGGGAGATCCGGAGGTAAGAAGCATCAGAATTGCATAACACGGGTGCCTGCAGAAGATAAGTGATCTCTCAGTCTGTGAGGTCTTCTGACTCATGGGAAGAGTATGGAGAAAAAGGTGCAGCATGAGCGAGTTTATGTTATTCTTTTTTGTGTGGTTCTTGAGTTTATGTTATTCTTGCTCTCAACTAACCATACTGAATTTAAACAGGAGAGAACACATTGCTGCTCTTCTACAGACACGGGGACTGTTTTTGAAATCTGCTGTTGGGAGGTATCTCTCTGCCAAGTGTGCTTGCCTGTGAATGCCTGACACCTCTCACACCCTTGTGGAAGAGATTCTCTTTTCTGGGAGGCCAGATGATGCCCCCTTCATCTTTAACCATACCATGGAGTCAATAGCAGCTCATGGTCACCCCATGTGTGTCAGAGTAGACGAGGCCCCATAAGGTTTTCAGGCCTCCTATTTTGGACATGGGTCTATAGGTCTTTCTTTCTGGATGTCTCTAGGTGAACTGGAACCTCTGACTGCTCCATCAGCCATTGAACTGTTTGCACCACTCAGGGAATCCCCTCTGTATTTCTGAGAGGATCATCTCCACGATGCTGATATGAGGGAGAAGGAGCGGGCAGGCAAGAGGGAGGAGGAACCCCTGCCTTCAGTGTATTCCTAGGGCAATGCCACAGCAGAGACGTGCTGGGTTATGTTGGGTGCGTGTGTGAGTGCGCTGTCATACTTCTTGTACTGCCTTGTGATTCTGAAGGCAGCTGTTAGGAGAGCAAGGAAGCCTAGTGGTGCAGTAATTAAGCGTTCAGCTGCTAGTTGAACGTCTGGGATTTGAATTCAGCAGCTGCTCCGCAGGCGAAAGGCGAAAGACACGACTACTTGCTTCTGTAGAAATTATAGCTTTGGAAACCCTATGGGGCCGTTCTTCTCAGTTCTGCGTGGTTTCCATGGGTCATGATTGATTGGATAGCTCCGGGTTCAGGCTGTGAGGGAGAAGGAAGTTATCTTGGTAACTGGTGTTAAAAACGCGAGGATTCATCCCAGGATTGGGGTGATGCTGCCATTCCCTCCACAGCTGGATACTCATCTCCCCCTGCTTTAAACTCTACTCTCTTCCAAAGCTGCCCACATGTGACTTCTCTCCCATTTCACATTTCAATGGGTGTGAGAAAAGTGGCACCATCAAGGCTTCTGAGGAGCATTCTGGCTGTGTACTTCTTCCAAGATAGATTTGCTGGTTCTTCTGGCAGCGCATGATATTTTCAATATTCTTCATTAGCACCACAATTCAAATCCATCAGTTCATTTGGGGTCTTCCTTCTACACTGTGGAACTTTTACAGGCCAATGAGATGATCGAAAGGACTCTGCCTTTGGTAAGGCACACCTTAGTCCTCAAGGTTACATCCTTGCTCTTCAACACTTTAAAGAGGTCTGTGCAGCAGATTGCTGAAACTTATGTGTCATATGATTTATTGACTGCTGCTTCCGAACATTGATGGTGGATACTAGTAAACATGGAAAATCTTGACACCCCGACTCTTTTATCATGATATTATCTATTGGTTTCGTTGTGAGGATTTCAGTTTTCATTAATTGAGCTCTGGTTATTGTTCTGATATACCCAGGAATGTAGCGGGCTGCAGTATGTAGATGGCTGCACCTAGGCAACCCCACTCTCTATCCGTGTTCTTCCATGGTCAAAGAAGCTATAGTGATATTTGATAGGTGAGGCTGAGCTCCAGGCAGTAGTCCACATGACTGAGTGCCTAGATGCTCTTTGGGGCAGACTCTTCTCTTCTAGGATTTCCTTTAAATTTGCACCCCAAATTATTCTTCCTTCTTTTCAATCTGCCCATAATTCTGTTTAGTTTTTGGTTATATGTGAGGCTATGAGATGATTTCTCTTGGTTCAGCCACAGCTTGAACCTCAACATCTGACCAGACTAACTGCACAGAGTGAGTGCACTAGAAGGATAAGCAAGATGGGAAAATGATGGACCGAGGCCCTGATAGAAACATAAATGTGTCTTCCTTGTAGATAGCAAGTCTTGGGTGCTACTTGCCCAGCAAGCAAAACTTGTGGTGGGTACAGCAAGAAAAAAAGGTGCTCAACTCAGAGATGGCAGCAGATGGAATCACTTTGAATGTGTGTTACTTTCCACAGCACAGTCTCCTGAAAGAGTTTGTTTGGCTCTCTTGAGTCTCCCATTCCAGGGCTTCACATGTTCGGGCTACTGTTCTGATTGATCCTCATATTTAAAAAATTCATGTTTGTTCCAGTTTTGCTGCTTCAGTCATGGCTGAACAGATGTGAACGGGCTTGAAGGTCTACTTACATTTCAAACCAGATCTGCTTTTAGTAGGAATTTTACTTTTATGCATCCCAGCCATCACCCTCAAATCTCTAATGGCCTCTATCTTACTTGCAACTGATGTGCTTTATGGCTGAGGTTTCCAGTCTTTTCTCAAGCTTTTACTTGTGGTTTCCTCAGTGAAGGTTACAGTTTGACCTCTGGAGCTCTTTATGCAGTTTGAGACCCGTACACCAGGTGGTGGTAGTTTCCTCATGCTCTGATGGCTTATTCTGAATCATTTGGAAGGGAGAAAAAGCTTAATTGAAGAGGAACTTGTTAATTGAGTACATTCTATAGTTAATTTAATCAGAAAGAAATTTCTTGGTTAGATGATATTCTTTATAATTTCTGGCTATGGGTACTGAGCTTGAGAGAGAGAGAAAGTAATGTCTCCAGACCCACATCATACTTCCTGGTGAAGCCAGAGTTAGTATTATCTGTGTGTGCCCTCAAACTGTTTAAGGAGAACACATGTAAAAGACATGTATATCTTGTCTGTGTATTAAAACCACAGACAAGCCCCTCTCCATTTCAGAACAATTGTTCTAACAAATGCTTTGAGCTCATCCTAAGTAACAGAGAGCCAACTCTCGTAGTGTATTTCTCATCTTCTTTGGAGATTGGGTTTGATTCCCACATCAATGACCCTCAAGCACAGGCACCAGCAACTGGTCAGTGGATCATTGTGTGATGCTGAACATGTTTTATTGGCACATCCAGACAAAGATTCAGTAGGAAAGAGAGTTTGGTGATCTACTTCTAAATGCCAACCAGTAAAAAGAAAATCCTGGGTACTCATTTGCTCATGGGAATGGCAGTATTGGATTCTAATGTGCATGGTGTGGTAGTTACACCATTTCATGTCAACTAGATAAAAGAATGAAGGGACAGTGGAGTCTAGCTTGTCAATCAGGTCATGGTCTGATGATCCTTCTTTGTGGTCATGGCCTTTTCATGAGGGCTCCGGGAACTTCTTCTCTCTTGATTTTGCCAACAGAAGAGATGGGTCTTCTCTCTCTGTGTTTCACATTACTGATATTCCCATTGACAAGGCACATGGAATCATGCTGATGGAAGCCAGATTCCTAGATGCGTCCACTGCCTTTCGATCCACATGACTTTCCACCCACTGACCTTTGATCTTCCTTTATTAGGCATCATTGCACAGTGGTCACAGTGAGTATTTTCATAAAAGCAGTTTCACTTGAACCTTCTGTGTGTGTGTGTGTTGTGTATGTGTGTGATGGTCAATTTAAGAGAACAACATGCAGCTGTGAAATTTTGTTTTCTGTTTGGGGAAAAATGTCATGGAAACTTTTGTGATGTTGTACACAGCTTACAAGGACAGTACTGTGGGAAAAATTAAACTACACTGGTGGTTTTCTCCTTTCAAAAAAGGTGAAATGTCGATGAATAGCAAACCTTATTCTAGATGTCTATTAACTTCCCCAAAGGACAAAAACGTTGACTTACACTGCCTTTGGAGCTGGTTCCATCAGGTCAGACTGTTAATCAAACTTTCTATTTAGAGATTTTGAAAAGATAAGGCAACAATGTGCCACAAAAAAGCCTGATTTGTGATAGCTGAGGAACTGGCTTTGCCACCATGACAACGCACCTGCTCATGCAGCCATTTCAGTGTGCTAGTTTTTGGCACCTGACTCACCTGACCACTCTGTGTGGGACACATTTTCCTTCCTCAAATGAAGAGGAACATGAAAGGACAACTATTTGAAAATGTGGAAAAGGTAAAGAAAAAAAGCAGGGAAGTTGCTCTCAGTTATTTACACAGATGTGTTTGAAAAAAATTTCCATACAACTTTCTTCTAGTTCTTAAATCCAACCCCCCACTATTATAATCCCAATTCTACCTTACAAATCTGGCTAGACCAGAGGATGTATACTGATACAGATAGGGACTGAAAACACAGAGAATCCAGGACGGATGATCCCTTCAGGGCCAGTGGTGAGAGTCGCCATACCAGGATGGTGGAGCAACAGTGGTGTAGAAAGGAGGAACTGTAGATTATAAGGATCTATGTATAACTTCTTCCCTGGGGCACAGACAACAGAAAAGTGGGTGAAGGGAGACTTTGGGAAGTGTAAGACATGACAACATAATAATATTTTATAAATTATTGAAGTTTAATAAGAGAGGAGGAGCGGGGATGGAGGGGAAAATGAGTAGCTGATACCAAGGGCTCAAGTAGAAAGCAAATGTTTTGAGAATGATGAGGGCAACAAATGTATAAATGTGCTTGATACAGTGGATGGATGGATGGATTGTGATAAGAGTTGTATGATTCCCCAATAAAATGATTTAAAAAAGAAAGAAAATAATGATTCCAGATTTAGTATTACAAATAGCACTGAAACTGTATTTTCATAGCAATAAGAGAAATTCAGCTGAAAAATCTATTCCAGGAAGAATTTCATTCAAAAATGACATAAATGCTTTATGAGCCCCCAATAAAATGATTTTAAAAAAAGAAAATGTTTCCAAGAATGGAACTGTAGATTTGACAAAATATTTCGTGTAATGGAGAGCACTTTGAAGGTGATAATGTTGTTTTGTAAAACAATTTAAATACATAGCTTTGAAAATATCCGCTTTTAATTTTTGGGGGTGTGCTCTCTTGTATTTACAAATATTTCTTCCCAGTATCATTTCTCTTTTAATTTTATTTATGGCCTTTATTTTTATATTCAGAAATGTAAATTTTTATATCAGCAAACTTTCTAAATGGCCCCTCAGTTTCTGCTTTACAAAGTTCTTTTAGTATATGTGCCCCTGAAGCAAGCACTATGAAGTTCTTTTAAATGTCATATTCTATAAATATCTATAATTATATTCTTTAGAGTACTTTATGATGGGTTCAATTATTATTTACCTTGCAATGTAGCAGTCTGTTGTTCATCTGGTTTTTATTACTGTGTGTAATAGCATGAATCACATTTCATTTTTAAATATAATTTTTAGATTTTTTCATCATTTATGGGATAATGTTTTTCCATCATGAATTCGAAGTGCCACCTAATAAAATATCTTTATTGCAGAAATCTACTACTGACTTGCTCAGTTTGAAAAGCATCTCCCTCTCTGTGCAAGTGTGTGGAAGCAATGAGAATGGTTCTAGGGAAGAAAGTGTATCCCTACAAGTGAGGAACTCTGTGAAAAGTGCAACCTGGAGATTCAAACCTTCACTGCACTGACTTTGGTCAGTTCATCACATCAAATTAGCCTGGTAGGAAATAGATACTGAAGGCTGGAGGGGGGAAGGGAGCACTAGAATGGATTGTGATTGCCCAACTCACTTGAAAGGTGATTTAATAATATGGTGAGGGGATGTCCCAAAATTAATGTGGTAATAATGTGTTATAGGTAAGCTTGTGGTGTCAACATGGCCAAAGGCGATAGGTGGGTCTGTCGTGACGACATGGGCAATGAACACACACGATCAATTGAAGGGCGGGAATAGAAAAAGCTTGGCAAGCTCCATCCTTGCCCTCTTGCTTTCGGATCTTTGGACCAGAGAGTTGCCTTGTTCGTCCTGTGCCTCAACCTTTAAGCAACATTACCCGTGGGACACCTAATCATGGACTGTGTTGCTGTGAGTTGAAGCCTCTTCAAGCCCTACTTCACCATGCTCCTGGGATATACATCTCTTGAGCTGGGGACTGTTGGATCTGGCTGACTGTTGGTGACCTGCTCTGCTGTTTGCTGCCTGTGACCAGATAGCCTGAATTGCTCTACAGAGGACTACTCAGCGGCCCTCAAGACTTGAAGCACTGCCAGTCTTCTAGCTGCCTCACGCAAGTGAGTTGCACCGAGCAATCTGTACTGCTTTATCAATAGCTAACTGTTTCTTTCTTATCTTATATACCTTTCTCTCTATATAAATATACAAAGAGAATGACTAGTGTCCTGGTTTTATTTCTCTAAGAGAACCCTGCTTGACACATAATGTTTGCACACTTCTTGATATGGCTGAATGATTGAACTATTGAATTGTATGAGATGTGAATTCTGGGGGAAAACTATTAGGGAAATAAAAAGGTATGCCTGTTATGTGCATGCTCCTTCCTTCCTGTACAGAATCAGTTCTAACCCCCATTGCTCCCCAAACTCACCGCCATTGAATTGACTATGACTCATGACAACCCTGTAAGACAGAGTATAACTGTTCCTCAGGGTTTTAAATCAATATGTATATATGTAAATAGGGCAAAGGGCTGGTGGGGGTCATATTCCTGATCTTCAGCTTTGCATTCTATAGGTTAAACCACCCGTGGACCCCTAAGCAACTTAGGGACTTCCTTTGGTGCCTCAGGATTACTGTCTCCCCCTTCACCCAAGGGGAAGACAGAGTCATCATTCTCTTAAGGAGGGGATGGAGAGTTCAAATTGCTGACTCTGTGGTGAGTAGCCCATCTCATAACCCACTCTACCACCAGAGTCCCTAAAATTCATCCTAGTGAACATTTATTAATTGACTACTTCTGGACTAGTTTCTGAAGGGTTTCTCATTTTATCAAAGTAAAATTAGATCTCTTGAGCTTCTCTATCTCAGGATGGGCAGTAAATGATCAGGGACGTTTTTCAATTAAATCTAAAACTGGAAGTGTGCAAATGTGGTATGCATACAATTGATGTATGTATTGATCATGATGGGAGTTGTATGAGCCCCAATAAAATGATTTATTAATAAAAATAAACAACAACGACAACAGAGTAAAAATTCTAAGAAAGGGTCAGGCCATAATTTTTAAAAGAAGACCATGATCATAGCAAATTCAGATATACCTTGCAATATTACTGTTCCTATTAGCATGAGTTATTAAATTTTCACTTTGACAAAACTGTATGATTGGTGAAAATTGGTATCAGTTTTTTGTTTTTAAATTAATTTTATCTGTAGAAAGAATCTTGATTGGAGCTGAAATTATTGTATCAATTTACTAAAAGGAAACTTTATCACTTTCCAGCTTTTGATTTCTACATTTGCATTATCATGAATGCATATTAACTTATGGTTGTATATTTGTAGATTAAATTTATCAAATAAAAAAACCTAAAACTGGTGTAAACTATAGGGATAGTATTATACAGATACTGATTCAGGTGTTGGAGCTTAATGATATTAAGGCTCTGTGTTGCCATCTCTGTGATTTCCTTCCCCTCATTGTTGCAAAAAGAGTTCCTGAGAGATTAAAATTGTTAATTTCTTGACTGCCAACCTAAAAGTAAGAAGGCTAAATGTATCCAGCAGTGCTCTAGATGAAGACCCATAAAGCTACTCAAAGAACAGCTCTTGAAGGTCCTATGCACTACTCTGACACACACATGAGGCCATCGTGAACTGGGGTAAGTTAGATGGCCAAGGTTTTTCTTTTTAAACCAGCGTGATTGCAGAGTGAGTGCAACTGCTCAAGTCATTATACTCTCACATAAGAGTGTCTCCTCATAATACCTCCCTTTTATTTTGGAAAATCTCCCCAGAAGCCCCCAGAAGACATCTGCTTTGATTTCGTGGGTCAGAAATAGAACAGGCAAGGCCCATGTTGGAGACCAGTGTATTTGTGACCAATATGGGACAATGTCCACATATCTGAAGAAGGAGGGGTAAAGACTTCTCAAGGACAAGCGATAGTATCTGTTGCATTATCTACTTACACAGACACATGGTGATGTGCAAAAAACGACTGATAGGGAAATTTTCCTACTGGTCTAGTTTTCTACTAGTTTGGAAAAGCCAATCTCTCTGAGCCTCAGTTTTCTTATCTGTCAAATGGGCAAGTTAATACACAATTGGCCTATATATAGAGCTATATAAGGACTGAATTAGACACATGCTTTGTAAACTATAAGGCATTAAGTATGTATCAGCTTATTTTGCAAACATTGCCCTTGTTTGGAACAATCTGTATGTTTCTATTGACCTGTAGTGTGAAATGACCAATGTCAGCATGAAGGTAAGGCAAAGGGAAGAGGTCACTGGCAGTGCAGGGATGAGCATCAGTGTAGGCACCAAGGGGCTTGGCAGTTCTTGATTATACTACCCAGATCCAGAACGAGATCAGGAGCCAGGAAAGGGGAGGTGGTATTTCTCCCCCCAGAAGCATCTACTTCAGAAGACAGTACTGAAGCTGCAGCTCAGGGAGAGAGACATGTCTGATCAGAGACATAGGAGCAAATGAAGGGGGAGGATGAGAGAGTGGAGCACATCCTGGTTCACCAAGCCTTGAGAATGATATTCCCACTCAGAGCAGTCAATGCACCTAGAGGAACGTATGACTGGCCCCACTATGAGACAAAATATCCCTCACTGACTTATAGACCTATCGGGACACAACCAGAGGGACAGTGTAGGAATTTTGCCCCATCTGACCCCACCACACCGAGGCAAAACTCTAAGGGCGTGCAACAGAACAGCAAGGGGAGCAGAGCAAGGAAGTACACAGAGAGTATCAAAAATAGACTTTGGGACCAGGATGTGGCACCCAATCAGACTCTACTGAAAAACACTCCTAAAGGCCAACAGTCTTTGAATTATTTACAAACATTTTTTTTGGGGGGGAGCATCACTACCCTCTGGTGGTCATGGGAGCTACCCAGCCTTGCTCTCGGGCAGCTGCTACTGGATTTGAACCTCCAAGCCAATGGACTGAAGTCCTGCACCCAACCACTACACCACCGGGGCTCAGCCCCAAACTTTTCTTTTTTATCATCGGTTTTTTGTTGTTTTCTTGCTTTGTCTTGTTTTTGTGCGTGTTATTATTTCCACAGATCTATCTAGATAAGATAGGCTAGATAAACAACCTGAAGAAAAAATAATGGGACTGGTGGCTCTTGTGGGACATGGCAGAGGGGGAGGTGGGGGCTAGGAAGTGGTATTATCAAACCCAGGAACAAGGGAACAACACGGGATCCCAAATCACTGGCGAGGAGGGTGTAGAAGGCCTGGTAGCACTTGACCCAGGTTGATATAACTGACAGGAATTACTGAAACCCAATTGAAGACTGAACACGAGAGTGGGACAAGGGGAAAGTAAAAGCAAATAGACTCTATTTAATAGAGGAAAGACCTAGGAGGCGGAAGATGGCGACTGCGTGATACTCACCATAGGGAATCGGCAGGAGTTCGGCCCTTGGAAAGTGTCTGAGAGAAATTCAGCACTGCTGGATCGCTGGAGGATCATCATAAAGTAGGTGGTGCAGATTCATTGGGTTTAAGGGGCTGGGGGCTTTTGGCTTGCCACAGGGAGGCCTGGTTGGGGTTTGACCTTAGCTCTGACACTGGAGCCACTGTCAGGAAGGTGGGTGCTGCAGCTTGTCGCTGATGCAGGGCAGAGATTGAACTCTTGCGGCTCCGCACTCAGGGATGGGTTTTGCTGTATGCTTGCTTTGAGTTCACTCGCTTCTCTCTATCCCCCCGCAGTTTCGCCAAACCTGGTTTCTTGGTGTTAACTCCTGGTCTTTTCCAGTTTGGGCAATTGTGCCTGCTACACCCAGCTGGGAGAGTCCCACCCTGTGCAGAGTAGTCTGAGGCTGGAGAAACCCACTCACCCTCCACCTGGGTATTTTCTGCCCAATTTCTTACAGGAGAATTCAGTCTGTGTGTTTGGAAGAGCTCTTACATGTCCTCTGGGGGTCTATCTGACTGAGGAATCTTCCTCCTGCCCGCCATGTGCCTTACTTGGCTCAAGGGGTTTCCAACAGTGCTGGCCTGAATTCTGAGCTGCCATAGGAACTACTGTCTCCGTGGCGATCTGCCTGATCTAGTGGTTCCGCTCACTATTCACCGTGTTCTACTCACTATTCACAGAGCTCTACTCAGGAGTGGGTAGCCCATCAGCCTTCTGTGGCGCTCCCTTTGCAGTGAGCGCACCCACACACCCCATGCAGTGCCCCAGGCTGCCGTGGACAGCACCATCCCAGCTCCTAGGGAAATTGTGCAGTGCAGCACTATCCTTGTGGGTCCACAACAACCCAACCAGTGGTCCTGAGAGAGCCACTCAACTTGCCCTTCAGATAATGGAACACTAGTTCCCTAGGGAAAGAGTGAAGTCACAAGAGGAGAAAGGGTTAGGCAAATTCCATAGTGAAATTAGTACAGGAAATTCGAAGACACAGTCCTTTAAGTCTCTCAGAGAGAGCCAGTGCTCTTCGAGTCCCTGGAAAATGGAACCTGGTTCCTTGAAAACAACGCAATGCAAACAGCAATCAGGCCAATCTCAATGAAGAAGCAGGAGAAACAGAAGGTAATGGCAGAAGATGTCCTAAACCTAATGACATACATAAAGGAAGCAGACATTGATATGTCACAGAAAGAAATTTTCAGAAGATAGATGAGATAAAGTTCATACCTCAAAGGGAAATACAAGAACTTAGGGACAAGATAACAAAAACCAACAGCAGACTCACGGACTTTGTCAATCAACTGGAGGAAGCTGAAAACCTCATCAGTGACCTAGAGGATGGCCAAGTGGAATTTAATATATGAGAACAAAAATCTAATAAGATTATCAGAGAAACTGAAAAAAAAGGTAAGATCTATGTCCGATGCTGTAAGTAGGAATAACATTAGAATGATTAGTCTACAGGAGGAAGACACAACAAAGAAGTCATCTGCAACAATTGTCAGAGAATTTCTGGAGGAAAGCTTCTCTAGCTTAATGAATGAGAACCAGGCAACCATTCAGGAGGCTGAAAGAATACCAGCTATATTGAATCCCAAGAAGAATTCACCAAGACACATACTAGTTAAACTATCCAACTTTGAGGAAAAGGAGAAAATCATGAGAGCAGCTAGAGGAAAAAAAGCAATCACATGTTAAGGTTCCCAAATAAGAATATGCTCAGACCTATAAGTGGACACTATAAAGAAGAGGAGAGAGTGGAGTAATATATTCCAAAAATCGAAGGAAAATAATGCAAACCCAAGAATACCCAGCCAAATTATCTATCAAGATAGATGGAGAAGTAAGAATTTTTCCAGACAAGGAAAACTCAAAGAATACCTTAGAAGGAACCCAGCACTACAGATAATTTTTGCTGACCCAGTATGGGCAGAAGAACAACACTCATCAAGCATAAATAAGAGAACATCACATAGAACAACCTCACCCAGATGGCAGCAAAGAGAAAACAGCCCTGAAAATAGGAATGGCTTAAGGGTGGAAAGAAATCAAGAATGATCAACCCTCACACACAGATGCATAGAACACTGAAAACAAAAGGATGTAGGCAAACACTCAACACAAAAGGTATGAGATGACATCACATATTCCACAGTTGGAGATAATAACACTAAGTATCAATGGACTGAACTCAGGAATTAAAAGACTGAGGCTAGTAGACTGGCTTAGAAAACATAACTCATCAATCTGCTGCCTACAGGAGACACATCTCAAGAATACAGACAAAAATAGGTTGAGAATCAAAGGCTGGAGAAAAGCATACCAATTAAACAACAATTCAAAAAGAAAGCCAGGGTAACAATCCTAACCTCAGACAAAATTGACTTCAAAGTGCAAACCATAAAAAGAGAAAAGGAGGGACACTATATAATGCTCAAGGGAATGGTAGACAATGAACCAATAAGCATGTAAAACATATTTTCCCCAAATGAGATACCTGCTGAATACATGAACCAAACATTCCAGAAGATGAAAAAAAAAAATCAAAGCCTTGGGCTGAGTCCCGGTGGCGTAGTGGTTGTGCATGGTGGGACTGCGGCCCACTGGGATGGAGGTTCAATTCCAGCTCCACAGGAGCAAAGGCTGGGCCTCCTACTCCCACCACCAGAGGGCAGTGATGCCCCCCCAAACAAACAAGCAAACAAACAAACAAACAAAAAGAAATCAAAGTCTCAACAATTATAGTGGAGGACTTCAATGCACCACTCTCTGCGAAAGCCATCACAGGGAAAGAAACTCAACAAGGAGGCTAGAGAACTAAACACTGCAATTAGCTTGATTAAATAGATGTCTACAGAGCTTTTCATCCAAATACAAAAAAAATTCAGATTCTTTTCAAGCCCAGATGGCACATATTCAAAGATAGATCACCTGCTGGGGCATAAGACAAATCTACATAAATTTAAGCACATTGATATCATACAGAAATCTCTCTCAGACCTCTGTGACACAAGGTTGGAAATCAACAAAAGGAAGATGAAGAAAACAAGAACAAAAAAAAATTGTAGGATGAATAACTCTCTATTGCAAAAGGAGTGTGTACATGCCCAGATCAGAGATGAAATTAAAAAATTTCTAGAAATCAATGAGAATGAAACATGACATACCAAAACTTAAGGGACACAGCAAAGGCAATTATCAGAGGAAGTTTCACAGCAATACATGCACACCTGAAAAAGGAAGAGCTTCTCATACTTGTTATACTGGCACAAAATTTACAATAACTACAATAGAGTCAGCAGAGCAATCCCACTTATAGCAAAAGAAAAGAAATAATAAAACTCAGGGCTAAGATTCAGGAGAGTGAAAACAAGAAAACAATGGAAAAATTTAATGCTGCTAAAAGTTGATTTTTGAAAGGATTAACAAAATTGACAAACCTCTGGCAGACTTAGCCAAAGAGAGGAGGGACAAAATTTCAGTAGCAAGGGATGAAAGGGGACATCATAACTGACCCTAATGAAATTAAAAGGATAATTGCACTGTACTACAAAGTACTGCACTCCAATGAATTCAACAACTTGGAAGACATGGACAAATTCTTGGAAAAAGAGTCCCTCCCTAGATTATCCCCAATGCAAGTCATGAATCTCAACAGACCCACAACAATAGAAGAAATAGACAAGGTTATCAAGGGATTGCCAATAAAAAAATCATCTGGACCAGAAGGGTTGACATGAGAATTCTACCAAGCATTCAAGAAAGAATTGACACCAAGGCTACACAAACTCTTTCAAAACATAGAAAAAGAAGGCAAACTCCCGAACTCCTTCTATGAAGCTAGTATAACACTGATACCAAAACTGGACATAGATCCCACAAGAATTGAGAACTGCAGACCATATTGCTAAAGAACATTGATGCAAAAATCCTTAATAAAATATTGGCCAATAGAATCCAAAAGTATATAAAACAAAAAATACACCATGACCAAGTAGGGTTCATTCTCGGGATGCAGACTTGGTTCAACATATGACAGACCTTATTATCATTCACCACATTGACATGAAAAACTATCAGAACCACATAATATCAATAGATGCAGAAAAAGCCTTTGACAACATCCAACACCAATTCCTGTTTAAGACACTTGAGAAGATAGGAATAGAAGGAAAATCCCTCAAGACAACACAAGTTATATATGAAAAATCAATAGCCAGGGTGATAGTCAATGGGGAAGAGATGAACACAATCCCACTGAAAAAGGGAACTAAACAAGGCTGTCCCTTGTCCCCACTCTAATATCATACTGGAGTTTTTAGCTAAAAGCATAAATCAAAGAAAAGACATCAAAAGACACAAAGACATTCCTTCACCTGGGTGAAATTATTATCATTTGCAGATGATATGACTTTATATATGAAAAACCCATTAGCTCGCCAGGGGAATACTGAAAACAGAGGAATATGGCAGAGTGGCAGGATACAAGATCAACAGTCACTAGAACTGCTATACACATCAGATAAGACCACAGAAGAAGAGATAAAAAAAGAGGCACCCTTCACAATTGCCAAGCACAACTTGAAATATCTAAGGATATACCTGACTACATGAACAAAAGAAATTACAGAACACCATTATAAGAAACCAAGAATGATTTCAACAAACGGAGAATATACCATACTCTTGTATCTGAAGATTCAATATAGTAAAGATGACAGATCTACTCAAGGCACTATATAAGTTTAATGCAATTCTGATACAATTACCTTCATCCTTCTTCAAAGAAATGGAAAAATGACTAACAAACTTCATATGGCGAGGAGAGAAGTCCAGAATTAGCAGAGAACTCCTCAAGAAGAAGGACACCGTGGGAGGACTTGCTTTACCTGACTTTAGCACATACTACACAGCCACAGTGGTCAAAACCGCATGGTATTGGCATAATGATAGATACTCAGACTAATGGAAAAGAACTGAAAACCTATAAATAAAATCATCAGCATACAGACAACTGATCTTTGATAAGGCCCCAAAAATATCAAATGGGAAGCAGATGTTCTTTTCAACAAGTGGTGCTGGAAAAAAAATGGATATCTACCTATAGATAAATGAAGACCCTTACCTGACTTCATGCACTAGAATAAACTCAAGGTAGATCACAGACCTCAAAGTAAAACCCTAAACTATTAGAGCCATCAATGAGGGAATTGGGATCAACCTGAGAACTTTGGCACAGGGATTACATGAACTATCAGAAATAGGGAACGACACATGAACTATCAGAAATAGGGAAGGACACAAACACAGAGGAGGCACAAATAGACAAGTGGGATATACTGAAGCTAAAAAACCTGTGTACATCGAAAGAATTCACCAAAAGAGTAATAAGAGAGTCCACAGACTGGGAAAACATCTTTGACAATGACAAATCAGATAGAGGCCTCATTCTAAAATCTACAACATCCTGTTAGCTTCCAAAAAGAGCAAAATAACTGCCCACTGAGAATGTGGGTAAAGGACCTGAACAGACATTTCAAAGAAACAGAAATCTGAATGGCCAATGAACATATGAGAAAATGTTCCTGATCATTAGCCATAAGAGAAATGCTAATCAGAACAACAATGAGATACCACATAACATCCTCAAGGATAGCCCAATTCAAAAAATCAGAAAGCAACAAGTGTCTCAGGGACTATGGGGAGATATAAGCTCTTATCCACTGCTGGTGGACCTGTAGGTATGTACTGCCACTATGGAAATCGATTTGGTGATATCTAAAACAGATGGAAATTGAGTTAACGTACAACCCAGCAATCCCCCTACTGGGTACATACCCAGAAGAGGCAAGCAACAAGCAACAACGAGAAATCTGTGCTCCAATGTTCATCGCAGTACAGTTAACAATTGCAGAGTTGGCAGAAGCCCAAATGTCCATCAACTGATAAATGGATTAAAAAGCTGTGGTACATACATACAGTGGACTATGCATCGCTGAAAAGTAGTGATGAATGCAGAAGTACATCACCACATGGGAAGAACTGGAGGAAATTATGCTAAGTGAAATTAGCCAAGGGCAAAAGGACAGCTTAATAATAATAAAAAATGTAAATGGGGCACCGGGAAAAAGTTACTGTATACAGAAAATCCTGGAAGGAGGCCTAGGTAATATGGCAGGGACCAGACCAAATCCAGGGCTCCATATGGCAACCAATTAAGTTGGGGAGGTGGGGTGGGCAGATGGTGATGTGTAAAGAGGGAATGGGGTACTAACCCACTCAAAGGGAACATATTGTTTATATTTCCACAGGGAAAGAGGGACCAAACTTAAACCCGGTGTTCCAGGATCTGAATGCAACATGACGGCATGGAGTGGGGAACCAGTGGAGGGGTCTATGTGCCCAACCCCAGTCCCAAATACAGGAGCAGCTGACTCTTCCCCCAGGGGAGTTTTCATCGGAGGTCAGCACTGAAGCTGCAGCTTCAGTGATATATATCTGACCAGAGCGCATTAGAACAAATAAAGGGGGAAGAAGAGAGAATGGAGTGCATCCTGGCCCACTGAGCCTTTAGGACTCAGAACAGACAATTCACAGAGAGGATCCACTATGACATATGGCCTTCCTCGCTGACCCAAGGCCCTTCGGGGACAACAGTGGAAAAACAGGGTCAGGATTATATCCTGTCTGACCCAACCACACCATGGCAAAACACTATGGGTGGGCAACAGAGCATGGAGCTCCAGATGGAGTGCCAAGGATATACTTTGGGGCCAGGGTGTGGCACCCCTTCTGACTCAACTGGGGGACACTCCTGGAGTTCAACAAACAGACCTTGGACTATTTACAGATTTTTATTTTGTTATTATTTATAATATATAATATATAGTATATAATATAATACAGTATATTATATGGTATATAATACAGTATATGATACACTATATTATACAGCATACAACATATCACATTTTATATATACACACATTGGGATTTTTTGGTTATTATAATTGTCTTATTTTTTTTTGGTTGCTTCATCCTAGGATGCCTGTTTGCTCTGTACATATTGTTATCACTGCAGGACTATTTAGATAAGATAGGCTGGATGAACAGTCTGGAGGCGAAAATGACGGGATCAATGTTACGGGAGCTCGTGGGAGAAGGGGAGGAGGGGGAAAGGAGATAGTGTTGACTCGCCCAGTGATAAGGGAACAACAAATGATTCAAAACCAGTGACAAGGTGACTGTGAGAGATCCGATAGCGATTGATCAAGAGTAATGTAACAGGAAGAAAATCCTGAAACCTAAATGGAGGCTGAGTATGATAGTGGGACAAGAGGAAAGTAAAAGAAAAAAACTGGGGAATAAGGGCATTTATAGAGGTTTAGATACAGGCATATACATAGATGAATATATTTATATATGATGATGGAGAAATATATCAATGTGCATATTCTTATAGGGTTAGTATTAAGACAGCAGATGGGCATTGGACCTCCACTCAAGTACGTCCTCAGTACAAGAGCACTTTGTTCTATTAAATTGGCATTTCATGATGCTCACGTTCCTGACACAATCACTGAAGACAAATGTGTGCATAAGCAAACGTGGTAAAGAAAGCGGATGATGCCCAGCTATCAAAAGTTGTAGCATCTGGGGTCTTAAAGGTTTGAGCTCAGAAGCAACCACTGAGCTCAGAAGCAACAAAGTCCACATGAAAGAAGCACACCAGCCTGTGTGATGAGGTGTTTAAGGAATCAGGTATCAGTCATCAAAGACCTAAAAAGTATATCATTATAAATGAAGCGGAGTACAGATTGGGGACCCAAAGCCCATCAGTAGGTGAAGCGAGATCCCTTACAGAGGAGATAAAGGGAGAAGATGAATCAGTCAAGGTACAGTGTAGTAAGAATGAAATATTCAACTTTCCTCTAGTTCTCAAATGCTTCCTACCACCCACTGTCATGATCCCAATTTTACCTGAAAAATCTGGCTAGTCCAGGGGATATGCACTGGAGCCTCAAATTTGGGGAATTCAGGATAGATGATCCCTTCAGGACGAGAGATGGTAGTGGTGATACTGGCAGGGTGGAGGAAGGTGGAGTAGAAAGGGGGAACTGATTGCAGGGATCTGCATATAACCTGCTTCTGGGTTACAGACTACAGGGAAGTGAGTGAAGGGACACATCGGCAATGTACAATATGAAAAAGTATTAAAAAATTGTAAATAATTACGAGTTCATGGGGGAGTGGGAGTGGGGAGGGAAGGTAAATGTGGTAAACTGGTACTGGGGGCCTAATTGGAGGCAGGAGGTTTTGAGGGTGATGATGGCAGCAATTGTGACAATGTGGTCTGCATACAATTAGCATATGTATTGATCATGATGTGGGTTGTATAAGCCCCCAATAAAATTATTTATAAAAAAAAGGAGGGGAAAAGAGGAGTGTATGCCAAGGGCTCAAGTAGAAAATATTTGGAAATTAAATGGCAACACGTGTACAAATATTTTGTATACAAATGATATATGGAATATTATATGCGCTGTAAGAGCCCCCCACAAAATCATTGGGGAAAAAGAACTATGAGGCAAAGGGCATTTATGTAAGTCTAAATAATGACATGTACACATGTAAATATATTTTTATATGATGATAAAATAGATCTATGTGCATATATTTATAGGTTTAGTTCTCCCCCATTGCAAGAACTGTTTGTCCTATTTAATTGGCATTCCATGATGCTCACCTTTCCAACATGATCACTGAACACAAAGTGGATGCATAATCAGATAAGGTGAAGAAAGTTGATGGTATTCGGCCATCAAAAGATATAGCATCTGGAGTCTTACAGGCTTGAAGATTAACAAGCGACCATGTAGCTCAGAAGCAACAAAACCCACATGGAAGAAGCACACCAGCCTGTGTGATCATGAGGTGCTGAGGGCATCAGGTATTAGACACCAAAGAAAAGAATCATATCATTTTGAATGAAGGGGTATACAGATTGGGAACATAAAACCCATCTATAGCCAACTGGACATCCTCTTACAGAAGGGTCATGGGGTGGAGACGAACCAAATAAGGGTGCAGTATAGTAACTATGAAACATACAACTTTCCGCTAATTCTTAAATGCCCCCCACCTCACTCCACTATCATGATCCCAACTCTACTTTACCAATCTGGCTAGACTGGGGGATATACAATGGTATAGATAGGAACTGGAAGCACAGGGAATCTAGGACAGATGATCCCTTCAGGATCAGTGGTGAGAGTGGTGATACTGGGAGGGTGGAAAGAAGGTGGAGTAGAAAGGGGGAAATGATAAAGATCTACATATACCTTCTCCCTAAGGTATGAACAACAGAAAAATGGGTAAATGGACATGTTGGACAGTGTCAAATATGACAAAATAATGATAATTATGAATTATCAAGGGTTCATGCCGAGGATGGGAGTGGGGCGGGAGGAGAAAAATGAGGAGCTGATACCAAGGGCTCAAATAGAAAGCAAATTTTTTTTTCTTACCTAAAGCAAATATTTTGAGAATGATGATGGTAACAAATGTACAAATGTGCTTGACATCATGGATGTGTGTATAGATTGTGATGAGTCAGATGAGCCCCCAATAAAATGCTTTAAAATAAAAAGAAAGGGAAGGTTTCTTTCTCTCACTGTCCTATGTCTGAGCACAGTTCTTTCACTTCCAGTATTTCTCAGGTGGATCTCTATGGAATGTCCTTTAAAGCGTCTGCAGTTCTCTGCTAGATGAGGAGTAAGGGAACGATGGATTCAAGTCCTTTCTTTGGTGCCTTTTCTCCTTGGGTTGAGCTGAGCAGACACCCCCTCAGAGATCGGTCACCTGAGATAGGTGCTCTTCCCTGCTGAGGATAATGGCGGATCACTTGCTTCCCTCAGGCAAAGAACTGAAGATCAGACTCCAGCCAGTGGAGTGGAGGAAAAGTGGAATAAGTTGGGGTGCACTAGGGAGAATTCAAAGAGGGATCTGGATGATTAAGTTCAACTGTTTCCTTTTTGTGGGTGTAGGAGAGAAATATTTCTAAATTTGCCCTGACCTTTTAAACTTTAGCCTGCTTGCTAAGCTGGTTGAAGCCCAAGTTCCTCTTCTAACCACAAAAGTCTTTTGCCTTCTCCCTGGAAACATGGAGTCTTGCCATAACCCACATCTGCCAGAAACTCCCCTCTGTAAACCTTGCTTGAACCTTGGTCCATGTTCAACGAACCCGCTTCCATTTATTGAGGCAGCTTGGTAAACAGAAGGCTGTGGATGCAGTTAATAATCTTGTCATTTTTACCTTGTGGTATTTTATATCTACCTCACCCATCCAGTTAAATTAAATTTCCATCAGTCTCTTCCCCACCAGGGCAAAGATTAATGGGCCTTCAGCTGTCCCCTCAAAACACATGTAATCGTCACGTCCTGAAAAGAAACTCAGTGACTAATAAATTATGGGTTGTCATCATAGAAGACAGTGGGCACTGCAGCATGCTTTTCTGTTCACAGGAGCTTGAGCTGGGCATGTGCAGGGTTGAAGATGAGTGTCTTGCCACAGCCTCCATCAATGCTGTTGATTCTGTGTGCAGCAGAGATGGGAATATTGGGATCATGGGGGTGTGCACGGCACAGTCTTGCTGGTGTTAGACTCTGGGAGGGGCAGAGAGAGATGAATTTATTTCCAGTATGAATGGTTCTAGGGAAAGCCCATTTTTGTTATTACCAGCCCCCAAAATCTGGAAAAGCATAGCTCCAGTTTGTGCTCCTTCCATCCTTGTCTTGTCCGTTTCCTTCTGCCCATTGAACAGGATTTCTAGGTTACTAAATGGGTTTTATCCAGAGAGTCCACTTAGCACTGATGGGGCTGCTAGAAGGTATCTATCTATCAGCTATCTATTATCTATCTAATTTACTACACCACGAGTTTCTATTGTGCTTACAGAATATGTGATGGTCCCAGTGTCAATGGACCCCCCCCCACACACACACACACTACCAACCCCCTTTTCAGCAGGTCAATTCCAAGGAAAATTTAGAGTCATCAATGGAAATAATCCCAATTTTATTTTCATAGAGTGGACTCCTTTGCCATTGTTCCTTCTTCTACTGATGCATCGAATTCTCAAAAAAAAAAAAAGATATAAAATATTGACACACCGAAATCCTATGGCTACCAAATGCTTTCTGGTGTTTTCCATGTACAGATGGTAAAGCACTTTCCTCGATCCACTCTGTGCAGTGAGATGTTTTCCTCCTTTTCTCTCTCCTCATTGTGAAAGCTTGGGGAAGTGGCTATCTTGCAAACAAGAAGGGCTCTGTCCGGGGACCCACCTGCTCTGTGATGGGGTCCTCCTGAAGGAGCAACACTGGCTGCTGCAGGAAGACAGCCCTCACACACCTGACAATTCAGCACTTATTATCTTGGCACTTTCTGATCCACAAGTCAGTAGCATACTAGTACAGGACTTTCATTAGAAGACGTATAATGCTATGTGCTGAGGCGCTGTGTGAACTTGAGTAAGTAATTTTATTTCATGTTTGCCCTTCAATTTCTTCTCAGGAGGACAGGCTTAGCTGCATCCTCATTTGCGTTGCTGGCTTCCACTGAGTTAACCTTCAACTCCTGGCGACCCCACCACCCCGAGGACCAATCCCAGATCATGTCATCATGTGGACACCCAGGCCGGCCTTCTGAGTTCATGCATTTGGAAGCGTCTTCACAGCACACGTCCTCACTGGCAGAATGCAGGAGTATCCTACATAGAAGGAGAGCTTTCTCCAGCGTTGACTTTTCTCTTTTTAAAAAAAGTATGGAAACCCATTTCTCTCGTCACAGTGCTCAGCGCTAGAGAGGAGCGTGCCCATCTTGCACAGTTCTCTTGACTACAGAGGGGTGAGTCCCATTTGCACGATGGTGTCCCTCATCCAAGTGCTTCTGAGGCATCAACCTGTGCTACCCTACAGCGGGTGCCTGAGGGGCTCCCTCAGACCTCCAAACCTGGTTTTGCATTTTTTTCTTTACATGGTGCCTAGTGTTTATCCAATATCCACAGCATTTTAGAACGAGTTTAAAAAATCGTTACGGAAAGTGTACATTCATGTGATACGTAAACACACACTTCTCTCTGTACATCTAGACAATGTCCCTCAAACATTTTTGCACTAAGAATCTAGCAGGCGCTCCCTCTCAGAGTAACAGGGAGAAAACATGATCAAGGACGTTGAGTAGGAGACCTCACCAACTTGACAAGCCCCGTTGATGCTGAAATGCACTGCTTTCAGCGAGAAGCATGATCCCCGTTTTCAGAGGTCAAATAAATCACCTTTAAAGTCGTGAAAAGGTAAACAGACTGATGCCTGGGCAGCTTTTCAGAGTTTATGAGGTCTTCTGGCAACAGGGGCATGCAGAAGTCCCATCAATCACCCCACCCCCAACACCCTGAACATTCATTCCTAGAGGGGAATCACGCCACTGTCCAGGGCAATTTCTCTCGAACCTATTATTAGGAAATATTAAATCAAATGGAAATGGAAACCCCCGGAGTCAACATACATTTACAGAAAAGTATTTCCCCTCCAGTCAAATTAAATTAAAAAAGTGGCCGTGTTTAAAAGAGGCTGAGGCGATGAGATGCCTGTGGGGGTGGGTCCAAGGGAGGCAGAGGGGAGATATGGGGGGCAGGCCAGTGTGAAATGATCTAAACACAGTTGTTGTCAGTGATAAGAAGTCATTCCACAGTGCGCCCCGGGCGTGTCTTAGTGCCAGTCTTTTCTATCTTACTGGTATCATCTTTTCGGGTCCCTAAAAGGGCCCGACTTCCACACATTCCTGGGCCGTCTGTAGGAATCTACAGCTATATCTCCCTGTAAACCTACAAGCCATCCCATAAATGACTACTTGCTGCTAGAAAATCAATGCCATTTACAAATATTTTCAACAGAACTCTTAAATTACACCCTGTTGTTTCTCTGTCTTGTCACAGACATAGTCCTGCTGTGAACAGAAACCCCTCAGAAGAGCAATCATGCTCCTGCCTTGTGGGCTGCAGGTGAATCCAGTCCTATTAAAGGCCACACCAAGATGCCTCAGTGCTTTATTCCCTCTGCCACCTTTTCCTCAGAGTGAAGTCAGCGGCAGGACCACACATCTTCCTTCTGGATAGGTTTCCCTCAGTTTGGACGGTCCAAGGAGTTGTTCATCTTTCTGATTTCACAGACAGTTCCCTGGGGGAGCAACCAGTTTGTGCTCAACTAATAATCTAAAGGCTAGAAGTCCGAGCCCCCCACCCCCACCCCCAATTGACACCCTGGAAAGAAAGGGCCGACAATCTGCTTCGATAAAGATAAGAGCCAAGCAAAGCCTACGGGGCTTAGTTCTACTCCATGGCACTTAGAGGCAGCCATGAGCTGGGATTGGCTTGAGGACAATAGATTTGTCTTTGTGGGGGTTAGATTTCATGGGGACAGTTGGTGGGGTGGTGGGGACACATACGGAAGGCTTTATAACTTTGAAAGAATTGACATTTAGAGTTGAAATAATTTACTTTTGAGTTGGGCAAGTGGAGTGTCAGAGAAGGAGTGGTAAGGGGAAAGGTGGAAAGTTGATTTCTTTGGACTCTTGCTCCTTTTGAGGTCTAAAGATATTCTGTTAAATCAATCTCATTTGAATATTATCTTCAAGTGTGTTTGTGTGTGTATGTGTGTGTGTGACAGAGAGAGAGAGAGAGAGAGAGAGAGAGAGAGAGAGAGAGAGAGAGAGAGAACTTAGCCTGGGATTTGTCCAAGTCAGGCTGCAAAGACCACCAAGAATTCTCATCATGCAGAGACTTAATTGTGGTCATTTATTATAGTCACTTATCAGATAGTAGCTTCATTATCTCTGATAGTTTTACAGGAACAAAATCCACCAGGCATCCAGTGGAGTATATAAACATGTTACCTTGTGACAGGGTGTCTGTTACTTACTGTCAACACGAACTGGCCCCAGCCACATATCTGTAGCTTATATGAAGTAATGATGAGTTTAATAAGCGTCAGTGAAAGCCACAGTGTAAACATCGCATCAGGAGTGTTTGCCTTGTCAGGCCTCTTAAACAAATCAAGGTGGTGGAGCAGTGCAAACAGAGCTGGATTGGGAAAAGTGACCATTGGCGGCCGAGATGAATCCCACCCTGCAGGCCAGATTGTTATCCTGCACAATGCATTTGTTTTTGCCAAACTTTCAAAAGCATGCAGCTCAGATAATCTCCTTACCAGAAGCAAATCAAACTGAGCCAGATTCCTTCAATTGATGCCAACTCATGGTGACACCATGGGCTGTGGAGTGGACCTGCATCTGTAGGATTTTCAAGGTGGGCCTCTTTCAGAAGCAGATTATCACCAGGTGCTTTGCCTCCAAGTTCCTCTGTTTCGGTGTGTATCAGCAATCTTTAGGCTAGTAATTGAGCACTTAATTATGCCTTGCTGGGACCCCATCAACTGAAGCACATCACAATTTCTGCTTTTGGGTCTGGGGTGAATTTGCCACTTATTTGGGAATATGTACTACAAAATAGATACTGATTTTCCAGGATGATTATCATTAAGAAATGTCTATCTAACACATGACCATGTAGTGAAAATTTGCATGTTGAATATTTATACAGCACTGTATAAATTGTATCCAACATTAATGTATGTTGGATAAGATATTGGATACATGTTTTCAATTCAATCTCCTTGGAATAGAACCACATACTAACATATCGACAATTTAGCAAAGTACGTGTGATATTGGCAAGATATGAACTCCAGAAGTGCCTACTTGTACACATTTGGAATCTATGCATAGATGAAGAGTAATAACTTGAACAGAATAAGGGGATAGTATGTGGTTTAAAATCAGGAAAAGTGTTTATCAGGGTTGTATCTTCTCACCATGCATATTCAATCTGTATGCTGAGCAAATAGCTTGACAAACTGGAGCATATGAAGAATATGGCATCAGGACGGGGGAAAGGCTCATGAACAAGTTTTGGCAACAAAATCATGCTTTTGAAGTCCAAGAGGTGTTGAAGCACTTACTGATGAAGATCAAAATATGTAACTTCCAGGATAAATTAGGCCTTAACATAAAGAAAAAAAATCTTCACAACTGGACCAATAAGCAACAACCTGGACAATGGAGAAAGGGTTGAATAAGTCAAGGATTTACTTGAATCCACAATCAATATCGTGGAAGCAGCAGTTAAGAAAAAAAAAGGCAGATTACATTGGGTAAAACTCCTACAAAAACCTCCTCAAGTGTTAAAAGTGCAAGAATGTCATCGGAGAACTAAGGTGCTCCTAACTCAACCATGGCAGTTTAAAGGACCTCAAATGCAGCTGGAAGTAGACAATGAATTAGGAAGAAAGAACAGAGTTGTATTCAAATTGTGGTGCTGGTGAAGCATATTGAATATATCATGAATCTCCAGAAGGACAAATAAATCTGTCTTGGGAGAAGCATAGCCAGAAGGATGCTTAGAAAGGAGGATGGTGAAACTTTGTTTTATATATGTACTTTGGACATGCTGTCAGGTGGAACCAGTCTCAGGGGAAGCCATCATTCTTAGCAAAATAGCATGTCCTTGAAATAGAGGAAGAACTTTAATGAAATGGTTTGACAGTGTGACTGCAGCAATGGACTCAACCAGTGATGGTTATGGTAATGATGCAGGACCAGGTAGGATTTCATTCTGTTGTTCAGAGTTGTTGAGAGGTGGAGTGTACCAACACCAACTCATTATGTGGGCTGTACAAATCAGTTCATCCAGATTTATTTTGTAGTACCATAGTGATGCTCATCTATAGGTATGGAGTTATTTGCATACTCTTATAGCCTTTTCTTAGAGGAAGGTGCCTGGAGGGCATAGGGAATGGGGGACTGTGACCTGGAGGATCAAAAGGAGGACCAACCTTCTCAGATTCTCTCTTCTGGTTTGTTCCAAGTTGGCTATGATTCCTACCTTTAGGAAATCATTTAATTCTTCTGGAATTGTATTTATTTACCCTGTGACTTTAAATTGTAAGCATCTGAGGAAGGAGAACATATTAACCTATCATCATCCTGGGTGAGGTAAACAGTTATCATGCTACCATGTTATCTAAAAGACCGGAGATGTGTATGTTTTAGTCTGGGTAAACTAGAGAAAAAATACATCGACTCGCATATGGATATAAGGGAATCATTTATATACAAAAGGAATGGAACATTGAGAAAGCATCCCAACCAAGTCCAGTACAAAGTCATTAGTCTGATATTAGCTCATATGTCTGATACCAGTCTCCTTCTGACTCATGAAGTCACAAGCCAGTGGGTGCAGAGTCCCCATGCTGGCAAGACTCCTTGTTTCTAGGGCTCCTCATTTCCAGGACTCAGGGTCCATCAACAGCATCTAGTGGTGGCAACTCAGTGCTGGCAGTGATCTCCATGTAGCTTCTCCAATTCAGAGGTCTGGTTCCACCAGAGTAAGGCCATGTGGCTTCTCCTCTGGCTCCTTCAGCTTCTCAGACACTGCCATCTTGTCTTGTCCGTAGTTCATTGCCTCTGAGACTCATTCCCAACAACTCAGGAGATAGTATCTTATCTCCATGAGGAAAATATCAAGAGATTTTCCAGAAGTCTCAGGAGAAAGCCATGCCCACACGGAGGCCTCATTGGCTACTCAATGGCTATCTCCAGATTAACAGGCTAAACTTCACCCCTACATTTCAATTATGAAATTAACATAATCACATGACCACCACAGTGCATATACTCAGAAGTTCATTGAAAGCAAGGCCTGGCAATCTACTTCTAAATCACCAAACACTGACCATCATATGGAGTCCAGTTTTACTCTGAGACCTCAACGCTTGGGGTCACATTGAATTGGAGCCAACTCGATGGAAGCTGTTTGCTTTTAATTCTAAGAGTGACCAGCATAAAACAAGTTATTAGAATATCTGGCCTAAAATCCCAACTCTTGACATTTATTGGTTGTGTGAGGCTTGGGAAAATTTCTAAACTACCTCAGTCTCAATTTCTCATCCGTAACATTAAGATGGTACTTTTAAAAGTATATATTTATAGTGTTTCAATAAGTTGGAACTAGTATAAAAAACACAAGCATTGAAAGTCTGCTGCCATTAGTCAATGCGTTATTGTTAGATCAGTGAATGAATTTTATTCTAATAGAATGAGACACCAAATAGGGGCTATTTGATGGAAGCAGAGAATCTCAGAAGATAGACTTGGTCGGCAGCAGAGTATCCCTAAGGAGAATGACAAGACTTTCCATCGCTGTAAAGGGTTAAAGTTGAAAAGCTACAAGGATTTCTCCAAGACTAATGGACACAGAGCACAGCAGGCCCTACGCCATCTGAACAAAATGTGATGCTTTAGGTCAGACTTCTCTTTATGAGCGCTCATAAAAAACGAAAGAACCTCCTTGCTATCAAATTGATGCTGACTCTTGTGACCCTTAAACAACACAAGTGCCTCTGCTGGTTCCAAGGCTACACGCTTTATGGGAGCAGAAAGTCTCATCTTTCTTTAGGAAGTGACTGCAGGTAGCTTAGCCAATAGGGCCCTACGAAATGTTGTTGCTATCTGTAGATTGGTGCCATGGAGTCAGTTATGACCCATTGTGACCTTATGCTCCACAGAATGAATCACTGCCCAGTCAGTCGTGTGCCAGGCTCACAGTTGTTCCTATGCTTGAGCCGATTGCTGCACACACTATGTCGGTCCATTTCCTTGAGGGCCTCCCTCTCCTTCTCTGCCCCGCCTTCTTTCCCAAACGTGATGTCCTTTTCCGGGGACAGGTCTTTCCTGACAACATGTCCAAAGCATGTCAGATGAAGTCTCCCAACTTTTGCCAGTAATTAGCATTCTGGCCCTACTTCTTCCAACGTGATTTGTTCGTCCTTTTGACAATCTCATGGTACTTTCAATATTCTTCTTCAACACCACCATTCAAATACAGCAATTCCTCTTCAGTCTTCCTTTTCAATGTCCAACTTTCATATGCTTATCAGGGCATTTAATATACTCTGATTGGGGTCAAGCATATTTTAGTCCTCAATCCAACATCCTTCCATTCCAATACTCCAAAGAGGTCTTGTGCAGCCGGCTTGTCCACTGCAGTGCCTGTTTTGATCTCTCGACTGTTGCTTCCATGAGTGTTCATCCTGGATTCACACAGACAAAAACCTTAGCAAGTCTAATCTTTTCTCTAGTTCTGTGAGGTCTTTGGGCTCCTTCTTTACATTGAGTTATAATCCATAGTGAGGGCTCAAATCCTTGACTTTCACCAGCAATTGCTTCAGTAATTAATATCAATATTCAGTGAATTATTAAAGAGAAAGGATGCTCATAGCTGAATAATTTGGCCTATGAAATCACCCTCTAGAGACATAGACTGCACATTAATATGTTAAGACCCTGATAAATCTTGTATGAGAGAAACTTGTCTACCCTTTCTTCCTCAAGTGTATTTTACCACAGATTCCTGGACTGCTAAACACAAGGTCAGTGTTTCAAACCCAACAGCTGCTCCTCAGTAAGAAGATGAGTCTGTCTATTCCTATGAATATTTATAATCTTGGAAATTCAATAGGGGATTTCTGTGAGTCAGCATTGAGTTTTGGTGGGTTTAACAATGGCAAAAGGAATTACAATTCTTCAGAATAGACTTGGAGAAACTCTTGAAACCACTCACTCCTATCCAGTCAGTTCTGACTCATCACCACTATATGAGAGAGAGAATGACCAGGTTCCTTGTGAATATGGCAGGACCAGATGGGGGGAAATGGGAGAAGGAAGAAAATGTTCTAAATTCGATTGTGGTATTCAACTCTTCTCAAGATGAGTGAACTAGACTTAGCCCCGGTGGCGCAGTGGTTGTGTGCGGGACTGCAGCCCACAGGGTTGACGGTTCAAATCCAGCAGCAGCTCTCCAAGAACAAGGCTGGGTTTCCTACTCCCACCAGGGCAGTGATGCCACCAAAAAAATCCACCAAGATGAGTCAACTATTGAATTGTGTGTGACTTATGAATTAGATGCTTACACAGCTGTTATATTAAAAGAGGAAAGGAAAGAAAACCTTACTGAGCAATTTTACTCTGTAACACTCTGGCATACAAGACAATCACCGTGAACCATAGTGTGGCAATTACCTAATCTGGTGTCAATTTGAGGATTGAGAGTGTAGGGGTAGAATCTAGCCAATGACGCCTCTGCTGGCCATGGCCTTGTCCTGAGAATTCTGTGAAATGTGGTCATTCCTTCTTGGAGGTGGAGACACTGTCTATCTCGGTTCACTTCCTTGGGGACTTTCTGTTGACAACACTCCCTTAGAGACTCTGTACTAACAAGGCTTAGTTCCTGAGAAACATCCCTGAGGACATGAACCTACCCCGATGCATCCAGAGACCCGGACCTTGAGGAGCCACGTAGAGACCCCTACAATCAAGGAGATGCTTCTGCCACCACTGGCTTTGCACCCACTGGCCTATGAGCTTCCTGCATTCAGCATCAGTGTAAGTGTTTTGTGAGTCTGCAGAGGACTTTATAGATTGCTGTCAGACATATGGGCTGATATCAGACTTATGGACTTGATCTGGAATGGGCTGGGATGTTTTACTCAATGTTATTGCTCTTGCATATGAAACTCTCTCCCTTATATACATATGCATGCTTATGAATTTGTTTCTTTCATCTATACAGACTAACACACAAAGAAACCAGAGTTTCTGAGTCCTGGCACTTGCAGTGTATTTATTCTAAGAATGGAGACACTTACAAGCTAATGAGAAGTCTAATGTCTGCAGTTTATTATGAAGTTGTCAGTTGTTCCAAATCAATTTCTTATCAACATTGTTTTTGAATGACCATGACAGAAAGGGACTCCTTGACTTTTTCCAAATCTCTTGTCCCACCTTTTTATTGAAGAAGACACAGCTCTCTATATAGGTCTTACATGACAGCTTTTGGGATGTCAAAGGTGAGCATTTTTGTCCTACATCTCCATCTGCTTCCTTTTTGATGCCAGCCCTATTTCTCTGCCACTTTCAACCAATATTGATTAAGCACCTAGGAGAGGATGTGCCAGAGACACTTTGCTGTTTTGATGTATGAGTAGCAAGCCAGGTTGTTAAAACAGCAATGAAGAAATATGTACAGAAGCTCTTCCCCAACCAATGGCAAACTACCCATACTTCCTAGCAGGAAGCTCAAGTTGATATCGTGGTTTAAAACTCAGGAAGGACATCTGTGATGATGGAGCTCACAAAAGCAGATGGTTTCTTGAGTTGCTGAAACTGAATTATTTACTTGAGAAAAAGATGTATATAAATCTGAGGGCAAGTCAAAATATTTGGCTACTAGGGTTTCTGTTCACACATGTAGAGGCTTCTTTCAAACAAAATGCATTTGAACACATTTCTGTGGTCAGTGGATGGTTTCAGACATGTTCTGTCAATAATTCACTTGTTATAGGCTCACTAAGGTGCCATAAAAATGGAATACTTATTGTATTCCATTTTGTTTATTATTGTAGAAAACAAAGTTTGAGGTCAGGACTAATGTCAAATTTTATACAAACTCAACATTTTCTCAAATCACCAATCAATTGAAGCTTTGCAACCAGGTTGCAGGAATGCTTACCTACATAAAGCAAATGGTTTTTAGATGATGCAAGAATTTTCAAGAAGGTCAGGAAGACCTCAGAGATGAGCCAAAGGAAGATCATCAACCAGAACAAATGAAAAATTTTGGCTAAGTCCTGATATTGGTGAAAGAAAAGTAGTATTATTGATAATTACTAAAATTAGAATCTCAAATGGTTTGGAACTTGCAATTTTTGAATGAACAGCTTGGCTTCACAAACTTTTGGCTTGCTTAGTAAAGATCATCATTGTGCAACATTGCATCTGCTTCAAGGTCTAACTCATGGAGATGATTTTATGGGGTGAATTATAGTTGGAGACATACCGATATGATCCAGAGAGCAAGTCCAATGATTTTAATGGACTCTCTACTCAAGTACTCTCTCAACACAAGCACACTTTGTTCTGTTAACCTGCCATTCCGTAATCGCTGATGACAAAGCGGGTGCATAAGCAAATGTGGTAAAGAAAGATGATGGTATCCGAATATCAAAAGATATAGGGGTCTTAAAGGCTTGAAGATAAACAAACAGCCATCTAGCCGAGAAGCAACAAAGTCCATGTGGAAGCACACCAGCCTGTGTGATCATGAGATGTTGACGGGATCAGGTATTAGGCATCAAAGATCCAGAACAAAAAAAAACATATTATTGTGAATGAACAGGATGGTGGGGTGGAAACCCCAATCCCATCTATACACAATTGGACATCCCCTTACAGAAGGGTCGTGGGGAGATGAACCAGTCAGGGTACAGTATAGCACCGATGAAACATACAACTTTCCTTAGTTCTTTAATGCTTCTTCCTCCCCACTATCATGACCCCAATTCTACCTTACAAATCTGGTGACACCAGACCATGTACACTGATACAGATAAGAGCTGGAAACATAGGGAATCTAAGTCAATTAAAATCCTCAGGGCCAAAATTGAGAGTAGCTATACTAGGAAGGTAAGGGAAGTTGGGGGGAGAAAGGTGGACTACATCACCATAATCTATATATAGCCCCCTCCCAGGGGATGGACAACAGAAAAGTGGAAGAAGAGAGACATTGTTCAGTGTAAGACATGACATTAAAAAATTATCAAGGGTTCATGAAGGTGGGAGGGTGAGGGAGGGAGGGGAACAATGAGGAGCTGATACCAAGAACTCAAGTAGAAAGAAAATGTTTTGAAAATAATGATGGCAGCAAATGTACAAATGTGCTTGACACAATGGAAGGGTGTATGAAATGTGATAAAAGTTGCACAAGCCCCCAGCAAAAGATCTGAAAACAAACAAGCAACAAATCCCAGTGGTTTTGGAGGTCCAATCAAAACAGTCTGCTGGGCCAGCTAACTTCAGGGCAGAGAGGTCCTCTCAGAAGGACATGACAACTGTTTGGGGGATTCCAGAGGTCATTTTGGTAGTGTTTCTGGAAGGACACAGAACAATCATGGTTCCTTTTTTATGTAATTCTAAAAAAATTGAAGACTGCATTGGTGAACAAGAAGGTCAGGAATGCTGTGTAGATTGCTACCAGGTTTTTATTTTTTAATCAAGACAATTTACCTGCTGATTCTTTGAGACTGCTTTGAGAATATCATTGAGAAACCTTACTCCATCCAGCCAATAGGCCTAATCTTAACTCTTTATGATGTCTTTTGTGATCTCAAAGATCATTTTAAAGGAATAAGGGTCCCTTGAGAAGGTCTTAACTGCTGTTATGATCTGGTGTAAATTGAGTAGGAGAGGTGTTTTGAGGAAGAGTTAGAGAGTTGAAAACACTTTATTTAGAACTGCTTAGACCTTCATGGAGGATGTGTTGAGAAAGCAATCACTTCACATCTTGACAGTTTTGCTAAATAAAAGTTTCTAGGATTTTGTAGTGCTACTTTTTGCTGAAATATATAGTTCATTAAAAACCCTTTTCTTTCATTATTGTGCTCTGGTACTTGAATTAATAATCGAGGTTGATATATTCTTAGAGTCCCTCGTCCTTTCTTAGGCCCTCTGTTCATCTCATGTGGAGCCAAGAAATTGTCTGTGTGATGATCATGGGTATGAATCAGGAGAAAAAAATGTCAAAATTGCCACAGGGTTTTTCAATGTCCTGGTAATAGAAACTTTCTTCCGTATTATACCCCATCACAGCAGTAAGACATTTCAGATGGCTCTAGGTGTCTTCTCCACATAAATGTCAGATCAGGGTCCAAACGATTTATTTTTAACAGCGCAAACTGCTGACTGCTCTCCAGAGAATCAGAGTTTTCATCGGAATTCTCAGGAGCAGAGCTGTAGCAGGGGGAGGGAGAGGAGAGACTGCATGTCCTTGGCATCTGAGCTCCCACACCAATTTAGATTCTGGAAGCTTTGGTGCAATTAGCCAATCATCGTGCCATCTGTAGGCATCAATTGACTGCCCTGGCCACCTGCTGCAGAAGGTTTGCTTTATTTGACAAGTGGTAAATGAAAGAAAGGTCAATAGCAGGGGTACTATTACTAGCTTCCCATTTACTAAGTGTCTACATTAAGCCAGTCATTGCACACTTATTTTACTTAAGCTTATTAGCAAGATTTCAAAATAGGTCTTATTTCATGCTTATTTTCAGATGAGAAAACCAAGGCTCAGATAGGGACTTGTCCCAGCCAGGCTAGATGGCTGGCTTATAAGGAGCCAAGTTGGGATGAGTTCACCAGTCTGCACTTTTCTATCTTGCCAACTGCTAAATGATCTGCACTTCATTAGGCCCTTAAAGAGGGTACGTTATTAATGGAAGTCATATTGTGTCTTGTGTGTGCGTTTAATGTCATGTGTTTGCAGACCATATGGAGACAGGACACACTTTTGTAAATATCAAAATATTTACCAATAGCAAGCACAATTGGTATGTGGTGGAGTATAAGGACACTACGATGGACAGAAATGACACCGAATATAAGAATAGTAAAGACTCCTACAAACCTAGACCCTTAGAATCACTGAGTCTTGAGGACTAAAGAGTCTATGAAGTCGCACCCACTAGATTTAAATTCTATGAGAGCCGGGACTTTATTAACAACTGTAAAATGCTGCTGATACATAGCAGATGTTCAATAAGCAATTAAATGAATAAGCATATGGCTATATATATATGGATCTTCGGACTGATTTTCCAGTTTCCTCTACAGAATTTCATTAGCACAACTAACAGTCGATGCTCAGTTTAAGTAGCATTCAGCCATCCCATGCTGTGATCCATTTTAAAACACTAACATGTTTAGCTCTTCACTTAAAAGGATTATATGTCTGAAACCATACTCCAATCGCTCCTGATAATCAATGCACAATCATTACCATAAGACCCTGAACTCAGAATACCTTCTACAAGCTTGCAAGGTTTTGGCCACTTCCTTTTGTTATTATTCAAATATTCTTAGCTACATATTTTTCTGGATCAGCTTCTATGACAGAGGATAAAAATGCAGATACTTGCTTTCTATGATTTGTTTATAGCTTAGGGCATGGCCATGTGCTCTAATATTAGCAAATAAGACTTGAGAAAAATAAGTCTAATAAAAGATCCATGGGAATTTCTACCTGTGATGACTAGACCTTGGTGGTCATTTTGCATTCATGAGGACAGACATTTAAAGAGTAAGTCAATGGACACAGTTTTCAAGAATGAAATGAAGTGAACATTGGACTTACATGACATAATTGAGCTGTTGAACCAACCTTGGAACCATCTGCCTTTAGACTTTTAAAAACTATGAAAGATCATACACGTTCCTTTGTTCTGTTTGTTTATAGAAATACTTGTGGATGGCCTTAAGATTGTCTTTCTCTTCTTTTTTAAGAGGCTGGAATCTTGAATTCGGGTCACTGCCTCTACAGGAAGGCCTTCTCAGTTAGCCCTTATCTCTTTCTAGCTTCTGTTCCTGAAGTCACTGGTGATTTTTATGTGGTATGTATCTTCCCTTCCATTTATGTTTGCTTTTCTGTGCCTAATCTGCTCCTTTTATATCTCAAAAGTGTTTGGCTTAAGACGCCCTACACAGATAGGATATTGTTAGTATAATAGAGAAAGTCCGATTCCCAAATGGAATTATGTCCACAGAAACAAGCAATTAGGATTCACAATACATAGTTTTGAGATGCACAATTTAATCCAGACTCACCATTCTGTCACCAGACGTATCCATGCATACTCTTCCTATATGAATAAAACTAACTGATGCCCCGTTGCAACTTCTTATATAGGAAACATATCCCTTATATTCTTTAGTACAAAGCAATTTCACTGAGTGAAAGCATGACATTAATTCTAAAATACCCCCTTCTTCAATCAATTGAACTATTTAGTAGATAGGCACAGCTATGATAGCATTCATACCCTGTATTGCAAACATTGTTTCTGTACACTGCTCTATATTGTTCAGAACCTGACAGACAACCTGGGATGCTCAGGACGTCGAGTCAGGGTGGTGGAGAAGCACTCCTGTACTGAAATGCTTTGTCACAGAGTGTCCTTTTCCAGAGATCGATTTTCCTAGTGGGCTGCAGAATAACAACCATCATTGGGGCTCCAGGGTCAAGCCAGGTATCTAATGTATACTCATCGCAGTGATTAACATCCATCGAACTGCTTACTTTTTGTGTCAGGCAGTGCTTTAACTATTTCACATATATTAAATCATTTAACCTTACCATTAACTCCCAGGAGATGGTGAAACCATGAAGCGAGCCAGACATCATGGTTCAGAGCCCATTCTTGAGGCCAATATACTCTAGTGTTCCCTAGTAAAGGCATCTGGATACACGAGTGTTGAACTGAGTAGAACTGAAATGGTTCTTTGACATCATATTATCCGTGTAATGAGCACTCAGTAAACATTTGTTGAGTGGAGTCCAGCTTCTCTACTCAAGTTTTCAGGATTAACCGGGGAGAAGTCTCTGGAGAGGCTCTGCTTTGAGCAGGGCTGTGAGGGGACAGCTGCTCATGGGCACATTGGAGCCCTTTCCTTCAGAGTCACCTGCTCAGGTTTAGTCCAGGCCTTGACTCAGCAGACAAGGATAGCTGTGTGGAAGACCAAGGGGAATAGTAGTGTCTTTAGTCTGGAGCCTAATGGAAATGAATCTCTCTGGCAAACCGAAGTTCTCTGCTGGCAGCCCCAGGAAAGGAGTGGAAGGGCAGGAAGAATGCAAGGGCTCTCCTTATTGTGTAGGATTGAGATTTCCCTGGAGACAACAGAAATCTGTTGTCCACTCAAAAACTGTTGTCCAGTTTTTCCACTCATGCGTGGTGACTGAGGGAGAGCACAGGGGGCGAGGCTCCCAATTAGCATATCCTACTCCTCGTATCAATGAGGAAGGTGGCGAGGCCGTGTGTTCAGGATACAGCAGCACAGGGATGGAAGGAAGGGCAGGAATCTGGGAGGCTTCATCTTTTCAGTTCAGTATACCGTATTTTATATGCTACCTCCCAAATGTAGATGCTGGCTTTTAGGAGTTTATAGTCCATGGCAGATAATACCACAAAAAGGTTACCTTGTAGATTACATATGGGGCTGTTAACTGCAAGATGAGACTTCCTACTGTAATAGAGTTACAGTCTCAGAAGCCCATAGGGTAGTTCGGCTTGGTCCTATGGAGTACCTATGAGTCTGGACTGATTCAATCGCAGAACGTGCTCTGGTTTTCTTTGAGTACAGGAAAGGAGAGGAGGGTGGCATGGTAGCTTAGTGGTCACCATCCCTGCAGGCGACTCGAGTGTGATTCTTGGCTAAGGATCCCCCTGCAGAGCCACTGCTCATCCATCAGGGGAAGCTTGTGCTGCTATGATGCTGAACAGGTGTCCACAGAACTTTTGGGCTAGGACAGAGTCGTATGGAAGACCTACTGATGATCTGCTGAAAAACAATCAGCCACATGAAAATGTTAAGTGTCACAACAGTTGAACAGTTATTTTACACACACGCACAATCCACACATGCTTTCAGTTGGGAGTAGATTATTCGAAATGATGGACTGAGCTGAAGAAAACCTTTGATTATTCTAATGATGAGATGTGTTATCACATTCCCTCCATCTCCACTCACAGCCATGCTTGAAAGATAAAAGTTGTTGGATAAAAGCACAGCTCTGTCCTTGGAAGGTGGGAAGCATATGAATGGTCATATGGTTGGACAAGCCAGCAAGATGGCTCTTCCGTAGTTTGAAAGTGGGTGTGAGTCAGCTTCTAAGGTATCATTTTGCTCATTCTCCATTTTTTCTTGCCACCTTCATTCCAAGTAACTGTGAAAGCCCATTTTTAAAAAATCATGCTATTGGGAGCTTATATAACTCCTATCATGATCAATGCATACGTCAACTGTATGCAGACCACAATTGCACATTTGTTGCCATCATTATTCTCAAAACACCCTCCTTCTACCTAGGCCCCCAGTACCAGCTCTCCATATTTCCACTCTCTCCCCACTTCCCCTCCTCCATGAGCCCTTAACAATTTACAGATTGTCATTATTTTGTCATCATACACTGTTTGATGTGTCCCTTCACCCACTTCCCTGTTGTCCGGACCCCACAGAGGAGGTAATATATAGATCCCTACAACAGGTTCCTCCTTTCTACTCCACCTTCCCTCTACCTCCTGGTATCACCACTCTCACCCCTGGTCCCAAAGGATCATCTATTCTGAATTACCTCGGTTTCCGGCTCCAGTGTACATCCCCTTGTCTAGCTGGATTTGTAAGTTAGAATTGGGATCATGATAGTGGGTGGGAGGTATCATTTGAAAACTAGAGGAAAGTTGCATATTTGTTGATACACTGTACCTTGAAAGTTGCATATTTGTTGATACACTGTACCTTCTCTTCCTTATAACCCTTCTGTAAGGGGCTCTCGCTTGACCTATTGATGGACTTTGAATCCCCAATTTGTACTCCCCCTCATTTATAATGATATAATTTTTAGCTCTTTGATGCCTAATACCTGATCCCTTTGACACCTCGTCATCGCACAGACTGGTATGCTTGTCGTTAGTGAGCATATCAGAAAGGTGGGCATGCAATGCTATGATTTGAAGTCTGATTACTGATCCCTTTGACACCTCATATTCATGCAAGTTGGTGTGCTTCTTCCTTGTGGGCTTTGTTGCTTTTGAACTAGAAGTCTTCTTGTTTACTTTCAACCCTTTAAGACCCCATATACTACATCTTTTGATAGCTGGGCACCATCACCTTTCTTCTCCACTTTTGCTTATGCACACATGTGTCTTCAGTGATTGTGTTGGGAAGGTGAGCATCATGGAATGTCAATTTAATAGAACAAAGTGTTCTTGCATTGAGGAAGTACTTGAGTGGAGGTCCAATGCCCATCTGCTATCTAAATACTAACCCTATAAGTGTATGCACATAGATCTATTTCCCCATCACATATATATGTATATTCACCCACGTACATGCCTGTATTTAGACCTCTATAAATGCCTTTTACCTCCCACTTTGTGAAAGCTCATTTTATTCATTGCTAAAGTGATTTACCACCTCGGAAATATATGACAATAGAGTTAACTGTGAGCAAATCCCATCTGAATTGTTAAGTGATTCCAGTGATAGTACATAGCACATTTTTATTTCCAATCCTCATCCAGGTCTCCCAGAGGCACTGTGTGGGCACAGGTGACTCCAGGTACCTATGGGTAACCCTCTATGACTGCCTTCTCTGCTGGGTTATTTCCCCCCACCCACCTCCTCCAGTGGTGTGACCACAGCCTCCTGTTGTCTGGAGCTGATAACAGGACCATAAATCTCCCTTATGGCTGAAATTTGGCACCTGAAACCTCAGCCCAGGCTTGACTTGAGAAAACAAGATAAGACATCATGATATTCAAGTTGGGTATGTTCAAGTTATCCAGGAAGACCCAGGGGAATCTTAGTAGGTTGTACACAGCCTTACATTCCTTGAGTTTCTGTCTACCCTGCCAAGTAAATAAATCTCTGCGAGATGAATGGCTTTATTTTTTGATAGTATCTACCTGCTGGCTGACCACCAGATTCTAAACTTGTCATTAAGCTTGTGGGTGCTGCTCCCTATCTTGGGGTCAGGCAGAATCAGGGGATAAGGTGATTGGAATTGTCCTGTCCAGGGAACTGGGGGGTGATTCCTACCTAACTCAATTGTTGGTCATGGCGACCTAATAGGACAGGAGAGAACTGTACCTGCGGGTTTCTAAGACTGACTTTTTCTGGAAGTGGAAATCCTGATCCCTTATCTCTGATGTGGTTGGCATCTCAACTCTGTCAAGAGGGCTCATGTCTACAGCCCACAAAACAAAGATGCCACCACCAAGCTTTCAGGGCTCCCCCAAATCTACCCTTTCCTATGACACGCAGATTAAAAAAACTAGTGATGAGGGCTCTCTTAAACATTAGTTTTGTCTTCTGGATGCTGAGTTATTCTGGAGAGAGCCTAGCTTATGGCTTTTTAGCATATCAGTGGTAATTTAGACACTCAGAAGGGGTTTTTGAATGTGATAACTTGCGAAGGCTTTTCCATTGTGCGATAATAAGACTTAATTCCCTACATATAGGAATTGAAACCTTAAATATGTCCTTCTAACTGGGATTTCATGTTATGTTTAAGGCCCTGTGCTGCAAGACTTCTGCTGTATGCGCTTATTAAACATCTTTCCTAAAGCTTGTATTATGTGGTTGCTCGCTGCTGTGGAGTCAGTTCCTGACGCCTGGTGATGCTGCGCACAGTGGAAGGAAACATCAGACCTTGCGTCATCTTCTTGATCAGTTGAGATTAGGTCATAGCAATCTCTAGGGATTTCAGTTAGTTTCTGGTTTCCAAATCAGATCACCAGGATTTCTTCCTAGTCTGTTCTCATCTGGAAGCTCTGCTGAAATCTGCTTAAACTCATAGCAACCCCCAAGCCTCCCACACAGATGATGGATTCTACACATGAGGAGCATTATTCAGAAACTAAACTGACATCACCCTCATGGAAGGTGAGAATGTTACCAATGCTTCAAATAGATACGTGTAGAAAATAGTATTAAATATATAAAAAATAGTTATTTGAACATTCTGTGGTTCAAATGAGCAACCACAATTGAGAAACTGTGAAAGGAAAAGGTAGAATTTCATCTGAAAAAGTGAATTTTTCTCAGGGTCAGAACCGCTTGTAATTGTACAGAGTGGTTCAGGACAAAGAGACAGGGATAGAGATGTGGAGATGGAGAAGAAGAAGGGGCAAGAGAGAGAAAAAGAAGAGTGGAGAGGGAGAGAGTAAGACTGCTCTTAGACTGGCATTGCCTGAATCTCACAGCACACATGAAAACATGGTTCATGCATACATGATACAGCATACATATATACGGGAAGTTCTAGTGGTCATATTCAATGGCATAGTATGACCTTGGAAGGTGACTTTCCAAGGGTCTGTTGAAGTCCATCAGAAATGAATGTTACCAGCAAAAGACTACTAAACTGCAAGTCGTACTGTGTGATACTGGGTTTTTCAGAGAAACAAAACAAGGACACTAATAATTACCTATATATTTATATAGATAGATATCTAACATAAGAAATGAACAATTAATAAGTTAAGCAGTACGAGTGGTATGGCGCAACTCACTTCTGTGAGACAGCTAATACACTGACAGTTCTTCAAGTATTGAGGGGCGCCGGGTAATCCTTTGTAGAGCAATTCAGGCTATCCAAACACAGGCAGCAAACAACAAGGCAGGTCACCAACAGTCAGCCAGATGACAGGGTGCAATAGTCCCCAGCCCCAGAGATGCATATTCCAGTAGCATGGCAAAGCAACTCTTGAAGGAACCTCAATTTACAGTGACACAGTCCACGCATTAGGTATCCCACAGGTAGCGTACTTGCAAAATGGAGGCACAGGACAAGTAAGGCAGCCGGCTGGTCCAAAGATCCAAGAGCAAGAGAGAGAAAGGCGAGACTCATCAGACCATTTGTGTCTCCGCCCTTCAATTAATCTCACATGTGTTCATTGGACACGTTGGCACAACAAACCTACTTATTACATATACCATCTTCTTATGCTGGTCCTTAGTGGCTGTCAAGTGATCTTTGTCTCACAGGAATCCCATACACAAACAAAAAGAAACTTTGCCCAGCCAGGAACAGTCTTCACAATTGTTGGCAGGCTTGATCCCATGCACATGTTAGTCCTTGTGAGTCTTCTTTCCCATTGCTGCTCCAGCCACGATGACAAATAGGACGATAAGCTTCAGAGAGGCAAGTCCAGCAGGATTACACCTTGAAGTAATTTCTGTGCCTTCATCTCAATTAGA